>KZ061549.1:250416-387695 GCA_002091835.1 Anopheles maculatus
GCAAAGGAGTAGATTTCGTGGCAACTCTAATAGAGAGATTTGATAAAAGTATGTCAATTTGTCAATTTGTGATGTCCGCGTTTCTGACGCAAGAGCTCTAATCATAACAACCTAATATAGTGAGTCCTTGAATTTCTGAGCCAGTCAAAATAAATAGTTGCTGTCAGTACTGTCAAATACTTACCTTTCTATATATGGAGGAATTAGAATAATCATCATGTGGTTGCTATAGAGTCTAGACTATAACTAGAACCAGAACTACAAGACATACCTGCTCCCGAACTACTGCATAATACAAGGACACTGTAATAGCTGCCAGTGACGCTTTATAACAACTAAGAAATGATGATGCAAGTTTGCATGAAATAGAATCAACTTCAGAACAAGAAAATAGACTAACGTTTAAAAGACGAAGTTCATCAACCCTCAGCCCCTCTACAAAAACATTGTCGCTAAGAAATTCCCCCTATAGTATGTTCCCTCATGCCACCCAACAATTTGCATCTGCTTAAATACATTCCATTCTCACCGAAAACCCTTCCTACTTTTGCAAAAACCATCCACTTCAAGCGCTCGCCAACTCCAATTGGTGCGCGATCGTGCCAGGTAAAGGCGCATGGTCGCTGGCAAAGATCACCCACCCGAAGCGTACCAGCCAACCACCGAAGAATTCACGGCTCAACCCATCACGGTGTGTCATGGTGCCGCTGCCAAAAACGTCCTACGCGCGCGCCATCCGAAAAATTTCTATCGCGCGGTCGCGGTTCGATGAGTAAGTAATAATCCACTACAGGCTACAGAGGTGATCCTAGCAGCCGTGTTCCTATACCTGCTCACCGACATGCGCCAACCTGCGCAATAGCTAAGCATCCACGCTGAGCAGTTGGAAGGTATTTTTAACCCGCTTTTTTTTGCCAGCCAGTTCCGCTTGTGCACCCACAGTGCCCGGGTGATTTCGGTGCGTAAAGCCTTCGGGTTAGGTTTTGGCGAAGCAGATTGGTCCGGTGCGTGCAGGGATTTATGATTTGCGATGAATTAGCGGACAAAAAACTGGCACGTTTTTAGAGGCAGTGTAGTGAGGGTGAATCACATAACGCTGGTCATAGATTTAATGACGTATCAAAGGGCGATCTCGTCCGGTACCTTCGCGGTATCAGCTTACATTCAAGAGGCAGCAGAGACAACACACGATGCGCCGCCGTTGCTGCTTGGTGCTTCGTCAAAGATTAATTCAATCTTCTTTCCTTCCTTGACCTTCCCGTCCCTTACTAGCTTCACCTTCTCCTTCTCCTCCTTGCAGCTCTTCTTAGGTGGTTCAGCAAATCAAAAAAAAAAGACAGAAGTTCGCTAAGCAAACAAGAAAAAGCAAAACGGGTGAACATAAAAACAAAAAACCAACCTTAAACTTACATACAAATGAATGAAACCGGCAAACGAAAGACGCCACGATGAAAAACTAACGTGCGCCGTTCGCTAGAAGGAGAAAAGAGATCGGCCAACAGTGGAGAAGCAAACGCGCGAAAGCGCAACACAAAGCAAACCAAATCGCCGATTCCGCTACAGCTCGGCTCACCGCGTACGGCGCTCTAAAACCTTGGGATGGTCATTTTTCTTCATTTTATGTTGGCCCTGTCAGTCGAGCTATCGTTTTTCTCTTTTTTTTTGCGCCAGCACGATACCACCCTAGGGCCCCGGTTGGTGCCTGGGGGATGCAGTGGGGTTCGGGGACTCGGCCGCTCGGTCGTCCGTTCGGTTTTAAAATAATCAATGGCTAATTGTAAAAATAAATAAATCTTAAACGTTCCCTAATAAAGCGGGTGAAATCTGTATCCCTCTCTCACATTCTCTCTCTCTCTCTCTCTCTTTATCGTTCTTCCAATAGCAGGGATTGGAATTGTGTCACCAAGCCAGAGCTACTAAGCCACTGCACGTGGAGATCCGCTGCTGCTCTAGCGGAGGGTCGGCTGCAACGAGATTAGGCACGGCACACAACACCAGCGCTGACTGAATCTTGCCGAAGTCTTTGCTGTTGCTAGAATTCGAAACGGCTCGAGGCCTCGATATGTTGGTCCCGGCAATTGATGCGGGTTCGAACGAGCGCAATTTGTGAGACGGACCGGAGATGCTTCGGCGTTCACTGCTGGCAAAGATTGAAGTCGACAAGACGTCACGCCGCGTATTCTGACCGTCATTCTTTCGTGACCGGGAGAAAGAGAGAGAGAGAAAGCCGCAAAGGAAACGTACAGGAGATACAGGCCCAAAGCAAACAGGTTTTCTACTTCTCCAAACAAAAGACCTCCATACGCGCGCATACCTATCTCATTCACCGTGTGGCACGCGGATCACGAATAACCGTCGAAGGGTTGGTTGGTCGTGGACGGACGGCAAGGGCTGTGGCCGGAGGACACGACGAAGCGCAACAACAACAAAAAAAAACAACCGTTCATTCCGTTTTGCTCCTCTTCTCAGGGAGTCTTGGAGAATTTCATCGCACCGTTCCGTGATGCTGGTTTGTGTGGATACAGTGTTCGATGTGGTGGACGAACTGGGGACGCATGGTGACACGTCCATGTCCAAGCCAACTTCAAAAGACGCTATCAGGTCTACCACTCCCTCTCTCTCTCTCACTCTGCCGCCTATCCGAATGTAGACATTAGCAATTAGACAACGAATGCTCGCACGCTTGTACCGTGAGGGAGCCGTTTTTCGGGTGTCCGCCTTTGGGACCCGCCGGCTATTGCCGATGCCGCCGGGACGTTGTTGTTGCCTAACGGGGGAGAAAATCGGCAACTCGATCTCAACGTCCCGATAGTTCCGCACCCGGGAACTCACTGGAAAGCAAACGATTTTGATAAGCATTTTTAATGAGCTACTGGGAGATGTGCGTGTCGCTTTTTTTTCGGCGCCATCTTCCTCCAAATGCCTGCGAGGACTTCCTGAGCCAAAGGGGGCAGGTTGATTCCGACGAGATTAGCTTTGCGTGTGCGTATACTTAGGCTGCCGATGCTCGGGTCGTTTGATGATGACCCCTTCTCGCCGAAGCCGGTGGCCATTTATCTAAATAGGGACAGCAAAACAATAACAACACCGGCCGCTGATTTACACCGTATTGTGCTGCTCTATTTTATGCAGTCGTTTGAAGGGTTTGCCGTATCGCGATCGGGGTGCGGCGGCACCCGCACTTAATGGCGGTTGTTGTCGCTGATGTTGTGCAGAGAAAATAAGATAACTTTTCAAAAAGTGCCATCATTATCGTTGGGTGTAGCGATCATATCATACCGTTTGTTTTTGCTTTTCCAGGTGGCGGAACATGTAAGAAAAAGCTAAAAGAACAGGCCCCTCCATTTAGCCGAAACTGTCACAAATTTCCAACAAGATAAATAAGACAAACGCGGCACGAATGGAAGTATCGAGCTGCGAAAAACAAATGTTTTGAGACTTTTTGATTGTAGTAATATGATAAGTGACGTTGATGGTCTGATCTAGGCAACGGTGTAGACATGGCCTAATGACGATGTTGACAGTGCATGTCAAAAATATGTGCTATAAAACAGATTTTGAAATGGTTTATTACAATATCGCATTTCGCACACACAAAACCATAAACGTAATGAGAATAATTATTTGCTACCTTTAACAAGCGTTCCGTTAGTGTAAACGCGTATTCGATCGTTATTATAGCTCATTTCTTTTCACGCCTTATCGAATCGCCACACTGGACCGTTGGCTGCAGTAATTGATCATCATTAGGTTGATTTTTCAAAGCCCATCAATGTACTTCCCGCCTTTTCAAAATTCGTTCTACCCTCAACTTCAGCAGCGAGCGTCTCGGTGTGGCGAAGAATTTAATGGCGCCCGAACCGAACAGCCTCCAAACAAGAACAGTTTGTGGCTCTTCCCAAACCACGATCGTTACCGGTTTTTGGTACGCACAATTAGCAAAATCAACACTAATCATCGTCCATGGAAGCGGGCAGCATATTGGGAGATGCCCTTACCGGTTACCGTAGTTGGTGTGCTCACTAGTTGCCCAGCCAACGGTAGCCAACCGTTTCCCAACGAGCAGCCGCCCTGTAGGCTTGATTATCATAATCGACTAGCTTTCCTCCCAAAATAAAAAAAAATTCGCTAAATCGATGAGCTGGAGGCACCAACACACAGAGACTGTGTGGCCCTTGGGCAGGAGAATCTAATTCAATTATCGAAAAACTCGAGAATGGTGGCACGCGGCGATTTATATCGCGGCGGTTGTGCACCGAAACGGAAGCACGGGTTCTTTTCCCAGGCTGTTTTGCTACGTGCGTGCGTTTGTAAAGGATCCGGAATGGGTCCGCGATCCATGAAATTCAATTAAAACCAATCAACACCCGTTATCGCAACCACGACCGAGAGAGCGTCTCCGACGATGGCGGACAAAGTTCTCGCGGGTCTTTACGGTTTTAAATTGAGCACCGGAGCATCGTTCGGTGATCTTTGGCTTTTTTGGTTTGTGGTCGTTGAGGTGATAGCGTTCGAGGGTTCAGGGCGTCCCTACCCAGAGCTGCCAGAGTTCTAGACGGGTTCACCAAGAGTTCGGGTCGAGTTATGGGTTTTATAATTAGCGTTAATAGTGCTTTATTTGGTCATCTGGATTTATCAATTCGTTTCGCAAGTAATCGGGTTTATTATCAACCCGAAACTGGTACGGATACTGGTAATTAATAAACCATCATAAAGACGGCCGTTGCTTCCTGCGTTGCTGATGTAACAGTTTTATAGCTGACGGTAGCTTTGCGATCCAGATTAGAATCTGGGCGGCCTGCTGGTTGTGTGGCGCAGCGTGGATCGAAACTTAACTGCAAGCGAGATGTAGAGTCGAATATCTTTTCCAGATTTTATAAGCACGGCATCATCGTTTGTGACTGATGCTCTATATGTGCTCTCACGCAGGGAGGGCAAAACAAATCATCCGACGCATACCTTACGGACGCTTCTCCAATTCTCCGGAGGGGGCGCGCGCAACTCAAGAACTGGACGAAGACGAAGAATCCGGCTTGCGTACCAAACAATGCACTAAAAGCCTCCCAATCAAACTGTACACTATCATTATCTCTCATTAAATTATAGCATGTATGGGTCCTTCCATCCAATCTGCTCCTCCTCCTCACAACCCTTCTTGCAGGCCAGCGCCTCATCTGGATCTTCCCTCCAGCAAGATGAGTCGATTTTTTGCTCTACAAAACAGAAAACAGAACAATACGCACGCAAAGAGCATGGAAAACGCCGGAATGGAGAACAACTCCCGATCGCCCTCTGGTCGCGTCTTCGGGTTGAAGTCGCTTATCGCTCGTTTGCTGTTGTTGCGCACCGTTTACCCCGTTTTGCACCTCCATCTTTATTGGCTGGAATGCACCCCCAATCTCATCGGCCGACATTCCACTTCGCGCTTCACGTTCGTGTTCTGTATTTGATTCGATGGCGCTGGATGGTCCACCCGTTTTGCTTCACAATGAATTCACAATTGTAGCAAGTTGCTTTTGCCTGTTGCGAATCTTGTGGTGTGTGTGTCTCTCTGAGCAAACAAACATGTGCAAAAGGAACACGATCATCATCATCATTTATGGTGGTGATGCACAGGAAATGATGCCTCCTGATCCAGTTGATGTCCGTTTTGTTTTCGGTTGCTTCGTTCTCTGTGGTCTGCGAACTGGCTGTGTCTCGTTTGATGATGCTGTGGTTAAGCTGTGAGTCTCATCATCATCACTATGGTGATCGTGGTTTAAGTCAAGCTAGTCCAACAAATCTAGCAATCCGTTTCTGAGTGCGTTTTGTTTATGGACAGTTGAGTCTCTTTTATGTCGTTGAAAACAATGGGAAATTGGTTGGACAAAATAAACAAATAGTATTTTTGTTGGAAAAATTTGTGGAGCGGTGAGAGTTTTTTTTTGAGGATATTAAAGGGACGTATTTAAGGCCCGGCCCGGTGGTAGATGCGACAGCGGCGCCGGTCTTCACACGGCAGGACCGGGGTTCAAGTCTCATCTGGGCCGTTCCCCCATAGTGAGGACTGACTATCCAACTATGCGGTAACAATAAGTCTAGTAAGCCAGAAATGGCAGGCATGACCTAAGAGGTCGTTAGGCCAAGAAAGAAGAAGATTTAAGGCGATGAAAGAGCTAGTTGGCAAGTACAGGAAGTTGACCAGGAATTCATCATAGAATTGTCTATTTTCCATATTATGTTTTGTTTTCAGTGGGCTTTATGTGCTTCTTGTGTTTCCAAGTCCAAGGTTTTTATGCGAACTAATGCCTCTAGAGTTCTTTGTTATAAAAATTGAGATACAGTTGAGCATTTTGGGTAACGTATTTGTCATCATTTTATTACAATGAAAACTATATTAGGTACAGTGTCGAATCAAGTTCCTTGGAGGCCCTAAGCAGAATGGAAGCTGGATGATGTCTCTTATAAAAGGCCTTCCTATGAAGTTCGTACGCCCTCTAAATTCTCTTCGTCCCCAACACCAGCCCTGTTGGGCTTAGAAAGATAGACGCGCGTAGAAAGATTTATCTCTTTCAATCAGTACGGGGTCCTAATCATCTACTTAGTTTGCGATCCGCTCCTGAACAGGTAATCGAATGGATTAAACTTTAGCTCAATTTTGTTAGCTTTCTGAAAACTTCGAATGTTTTAAGAAATCCCAAGACCCCACCAATCAATTGGTCCTCCATTTTGGACATAAGGCGAGGCTGCTTAGGCAAGTTGAGTTTCGCTCCTATCGACGAAGTGATAACCATCCGCGCCTAATCATCTACTTAGTTTGCGATCCGCTCCTGAACAGGTAATCGAATGGATTAAACTTTAGCTCAATTTTGTTAGCTTTCTGAAAACTTCGAATGTTTTTAGGAATCCCAAGACTCCACCAATCAATTGGTCCTCCATTTTTGAGGCTGCTTAGGCAAGTTGAGTTTCGTTCCTATCGACGAAGTGATAACCATCCGCGAAGTCAAATTCACAAACCTTACCAGCTCATTGTGAATGATTGTCCATTGCTTAGAAATACTTTGAACGTATTGATTGTTTGTGGGCGCTTCTTGTCCTAAGAGGAGCAAGTCCATCGGGAGATTGGGTTTGCTCATCAGACTTTGATACATTTTAAGGTCAATTTAAGCAAATGACTCATTCTTCCAAACGAGAATTAAAATAAACGACCCCTTAAATGAACAAATTTGTCCCTTTCTTCCCTTCCGAAACTCCCACTGTGCACTGTGATGGCGAGCGTAATTTTGTTGCCCCAGCTAATGTTTCTCGCGTTTTTATTTATTTTTATCATTTACGCGCGTCCTCGTTTGTTGTTTGCATTTTGCGCGTGTCCTCGCGTTTAGCTGGTGAGAATGCGCCCGTTCACTGGCTAACCACCAACATGCAAGTTGGTTCCACCGTATAATTTGCCAATCCGGAATGCACTGAGACTGAGGAAAGAAAATGACCATCCAACCATCTGCGGGTGGAAGTTTTATTTCGTATTCGCCATCGATCGAACAGGATGAGTATTTTACATCACCTTTCGAAGGTTTTCATTTCTCCGGTTTCGGTGCTTCATTGCACCACAAACGCCAGGTGGAACCTGGCCACGCTTTCAAACCACCCGAGGGACACAGAAACGTGCAGGAGCGGCAGGAGCGAAGTGAAAATAAAATAAATTTTCCTCCTACCGAACTGTCGAGGTGGTAACCTTTTCTCTCTCTCTCTCTCTCTCTCCCTCTCTGTTTGCAGGTTTTGTGTATGCAAACAAACTCATGCTCCGTTAGGTTGGAGGTTGGAGATGACTTTAATTTGACGCATCCAGCATTCGCCAAATCCTCGTGTAATGCTCGTCTAAAAGAGCTCACCGAACATATACTTCCCGGTGTGTTTGTACACACCGTTTGCCAGGAGTGAAAGAGAAACTTTCGCCGCTTGGAAGAGCACATTCTTGCAACAACAAAAAAAAAAACGGGGGCCTAAACAACAACAACACCAGGCCACCCTCGTGGCTTCGTATCTCCCGATGGCTACCGTGTGTATACTCGTGAAAGCACACGCTTTTTATGATCATGCAAATATTGACTTTTCACAAGCCTGTTGGTGGCTGTTGTGCTCCGTGTGTAGATGCCCGGGAAAAGGCGCACGCATTTTCCAACCAGCCTGGCAAGAAAAAAGAATTGCACCTTTTTGGAACTTTTCCTATGCCAGTGTTTGAGGGAACAAATTATTATTCCCCAAAGGACAGCTGCCAATTGGAAGCTGGAGGATGGGACCGGAGCCTCGGTGAAAATCGATACCATCATCATCATCATCAACATCAGCATAAACATTGGGCCCCCGTTCCATTTCGGTCAACATCGCGATCGATGTTGACAAGTTGGATCGATCCCTTCCGAAAGGTGCCGTTTCGATTGGTAAGCCGCCAGCTGGGAGTTGTTCGTACGTCGCTTCGGTTTACCGAACAACTGACAAGGACACCGCATCCGCATCACCTTTACCATTACACGCGTCCGTGCGTGTTTGTGTGCGCGCGTGTGTGCTATCCTTAAGGAATTGGGAATGGAGCTGTAAAGGCGCCATGATTGAAAGGCGTTCTGTGTCACCAGCATTTGTAGGCGAACGGAAAGAAAGTGCAAGGATACACGGTCGTAAAAGGAAAGAATGAAAGCAAAATCGACATCCCCCACGAGACACCGCGGGCTGCCAAAGTTCACTGTCTTTGATTATGTTGATCGACCTCCGGGTGGGATGCTATTGAACACCATTTTTGTTTTTTCCCCAAGAACCGGCAGCTCGGTCACAAGGCGCAGGTGCTTTTCGCCGAATAAATCATCAAACCGTATTAACCGGAAGTGGAGGTTTTTAATATGGTTGATTGGAACGAAACGGCCGGTTCGGATGCTGGGGTACGTTGGAAAAAAAAAAACCAACGTTTGGGGGTTTTTTTTTTCGTCCATTGTATTACTTCACCCGTGCATGAGGGGGGGGGGGCGGATGTGTTTATTGCTGGTGGTTTTTTGAAAATTTCCTAAAATGAGCACGACCCTTGCCACGATGAGATTTATTTTAAGGCTCCTCGTGTACGTGTGTGTTGGTGTGTGTGACCTGCTTTTATTCGGTGGAAAAGAGTGTGTGTGTTTTTTTTCGATTTTTTCCCGGAAGGAAAGCAAGCATCCATTAATTGGAAGGACTCTTTAAGGGAAAAGGAATGAATAGATCGTTGAATGTTGAATGAGAGACAGTGTGTACGTGTGTGTATGTGTGTTTCTAAAGATTGAGGAAGATTAATTGACAAATTTGTGCGATGTTTACTCTTGCTTGAGCAGGAAAAATCTTATTAAAAGACTTTGCTTCTGGTTACTTCGAGGCTGGGAAAATGTTTGTATGACGAAGGAGCATCCACATAATGTGCATTAAACATATAGGAATTTGTAAAAACTATAGTTTTTCTTACTCGTGTTAAACTTTCGTTCCGAGCTCTATACAGTGTGAACCATAACTATAAGAATGAACAGGTTTTGGTAGGTATTTTTGATTATAGATAAATATATTGAAAGAAATATTTAAAATATGTTAGTAACGATAGACGGAGGTCGAAAGACTTGCATTAACAATTCTTAATACAAACAACAAATCACAGTTTTTATTAAAAAAAATCACAACACCTACTACAGAATAAAATCTTTTATTTTATTTATAGAACTTACATCTTGCTAATTTTATGGGAAGAATGAGAGACAATAGGAGCCGTAGAGAGCGTACAGTATTTAAACAGATATGATGTTAAAATTATTTAAAACGTGAGTCTAGTAATCTGGCATTTTAGTAGTAAATTATTGTTTATTAAATACAATATAGAGATGGATGGAAGGAGATGAGATGAGATTGTTTAAAGACAAATATATCTGAAGCCTTGAGGTTGAACCCTTCTCAACTAGACTTGAAAATGTATTAAAAAGCATTTTTTCTTCTTCCTTTCTGGTATATAAACCTTAGGAGATCTTAGCATACAATACCTAAATTTTTTGTTATGATGTTGTCCCGTACCTGCACAGCCAGTCTGATAACGTATTATTTATCTTCGTTTAATACACAATTCATATAGTTATGCACCGCACTGTATTAAACAAGTCTTCCTTGGTAATCTTTATTTTAAGGGAAACAAATACTTAAATAACTCTCAAGAACTGCTGCCACATCTGTATGTGTTTTCGGTCCAAAATAAACTGCAAAATAAAGTAGAAACGAAGGTAGAAAGTCTACCAAATCTTGCCACCAACGGTAAGATAAGTCAATGAAGGCATTCTGCTCGTCTGATACGCCCTGTCTGAAGGAGCGCGTAGGTAAGACTAAAGAACCCCCATGTTCGCCTTGTGTTCCTTTCAACGATACGAGGTGGAAAAAGTTTTGCATTACCGTTTTACGATTAGCTCGCGAAAAAAGGCGAAACACCGACGGTAGGCGTTAGAATTTAAGGGATGCCTTCTTGAAGGGAGCCTAAAACAAACTTTCCCTATACACGTGTGCCAGGGAGATGAAGGGTGCGTAGGAAGAGCCGGGTGAGGAGTCATCAAATATGTAAGCACACCATCACCACCAACAACAACAACAACAAAAAGGCTGCTCCAGTTTCCGACTTTTTCCTGGCCTGAGTCACGTCAATTTCCCCAGAGTTTCTTTTCGCTGCGCACGAGGGTCTGTGCTTCGTTCGTCCTGTGATTGGATTGTGGCCGTACGCCGACTATTCCGGTGTATTCATCCTACCTTTTGTGGGCAAACATATTGAAAGTCAATAACACATTAAATTATGCCACGGTTCGGTCCACGGTGCAAGGGATGTGCGACGAGCAGTAGAACATATGCTCCCCATCGCATCAATTTGTGGCTGCGTGTCATGATGACGACAACGGTGACGACCGATGCCGATGATGATCATGATGAAGGCATGCCGAGCCGTAAATTGGCACAAAGTTAAGGATACTGATGAAAGAATGCCATGTAACCAGCCAGCCGAGCGCCAAACGAGCCTTCAAAGGAACAACGACGCTCACCCGACGAACGAGGACACTGCTGCTAGGATAGCGGCAGCTGAGCCCCGGGTCTGATGTAACAGTCCACAGCAAGCATCAGGGAGGGAGAAAAAGTTTGTTTAATTGACTCACACATGCGTATACACTCGTACACGCACACACGAACGCACCTGTACACAGACGGCAGCACCATGTTTACGGAAATGATGTGCCAGTGTGTCATTGTCGTTGCGGTGCCTAAGCCACGGACGTAGCAGGATGTTAAGTTTTCGGGTGGCAGACAAAAAAAAAAGACGTTGCTGACAGCCATCGTCCCGTTGAAGCCGTTGTGAACGTTTCTACAACGTTGTACTTTTGTTAGTATGTGTGTTTGCTTCTTTTTTTCCTGGAGAGTTTGTGTACGCTCGTCTCTTGAGAATTGTTTGCCCAGATGAAAGGTAAGGCACTACTGTTTGCACTACCGCGACGGCTGTTTCCCCAGCACCAAGTCCCAAAGCTCGTCTTGGGAATTGGGCAATTTTCGGTGCATCCACACCAGGCGAGTGCCTTCTCTACGGTGGAGAAAGAAGGATCATGACGTAGAGACCAAGGAGTAGTATGTAGTAGCAGTAGTAGTACTTGAAGCGAACGTTTGAGTTCGCGTCGCGTTGCTCATGTTTGTACTACATGGAACCGAACGCGTTGGAGAAGTTGTAAACAAGCGAGCAAAGCAGCAAGATACGAGGAAATGTGCGTTATTTTCGGTTTGGTTTAGTGTTACAGGAAATGTGAAGAAACACGTGTTTGAGGTACGCAAACGCAAGCGAGGAGCATCATATTAATTATATTTATTTGCACACAAAACCGATTCACTCGGTGTAATACTTCAAAACTTTTTCTCAGTGATGCTGCTGATAAAAGGAGATAAAAGAGGTTTGTAACTTGGGCCCTACGTTCGAGGGAAGACAGATCTATTTTTATATTGTGATGTTCAGAATTTCTTAATAAAGCCTCTCGTTTAGAAATCTTTGTCCTTACACTGTTTTACAGGCCATTTTGCAATGTTTGCATCATTATTCTTTTCTGTAAAGGACTTTTTCACCATCCGCGGAGTAGAACTAGCTTTTGGATGGTGAAAAAGTCCTTTACAGAATAGAAAAATGCTGCAAACATTGCAAAATGGCCTGTAAAACAGTGTATTGCCAAGTCTAGATGTCAAAGCTGAGGTCTAGATGATGAGATGAGGCTCCTAGATGAGTTGTCCAAATAGTTTCAGATAATCAAATAGTCAGTAAGCTGCAATTTTTCCTTAACTATGGAGAAGTTCAAGACTTAGGTATTCTAAGCAACTAAAATCTTTGTTTAGAATGATTCTTATACTGTGGCTCTATTAAAACTAGCAAGACCTTAAGTCTGGGTCATATAGAGCTTAATGCTTAGTGTCTTTCATCTTGAATTACAAACACGGTTCGTTGTAGCATTAGTTTTTTCATACCAGGTATAATCCTTGGGTCACTGCCAACAATATGGCTGTGATTTGTACTGCATCACTTGCCGCTCGATATTTAAGGCCACCTATACATCTATTTCTTCAACGGATATTCACAATTCATAACACTAAAACTACTCATAATGATCACCAAAAGTTCAAGAATTGGTCGAAATTTTCGCGTTTAGATTATAGCCTACATGAAGCAAACTTTTCCTTGACAGATACCCTTTGTTTGGTACAACCTTATCCGTCAAATCCCATACAATGATTGTACAACAAGTCGTATACAACTAAGCAGTGAAACCAGTCAAAGAAACGTTTTGAAGAGGAAGCGTCTTGACAGGTTAACGCACTTTTTATACCGATCTTAATAGCTACTGGAAATAATAAATACACAATGCTCATCAATTGCACAGCAGAAATAGACACCCTCTCGATAGCCGTTGGTGAGAACTCAGCAACTGCTCGACACCGACTCCCAGGGTCGATCCGTCCTATGGTGAGATAATTAAATTGGAAAACGAAAAGAAGATATTAAATTAGCGTTTGATGACTGTGCCACACTCACGCTGACTGACTGTCTGACCAGACCGACCATCTGTGTAGGTCCAACTTCGGCAACCGTTTCTTGGGGCAACAATTTCCCCAGGTCCCGCAAGTGTCGCAAGAAATATTTATGAGCTTCTGGTGGGCCAAGTGGCGATTAGACACACGCCGATTGCTTCAGCCTGAAACGCGCTATCGATTGCAAATCATTCGCTACCCAATGCTTACGCTTTCGGTAGGCAATCTAGTGGAGTGGTTCGTTTTTCTTTCTGTGTTTTGTTGGAATCGCCATCTCTCGCCTAGCACTGGGAAATAGGGCCCAAAAATGACACGGACACCGGTGTCCATGTTCGAAAATGCGGGGATGCGGTCGAGCGAATCGATCGAGGATAATGAGTGTGCAACCGTTTTCGTTGGCCGTCGAGCGTCGATCGCTCAAGAGCAGAAGTAGAGCGAACGCGGGCAGTACGCGCGCGCTTGGACCGTTTTCCCATGGGGTGCTCTCCGACGACGACGGCTAGCCTGGTATTTGAAATTGAATGTCCATTCCGGACGACGGGGACGACCGATCCTGATGCAGGCGTGAATCGTGACACTTGAATGGTTCGCAAGACTCTCGGTACGCTTACACGCCACATTAGTGGTGGTGTGAAGATCCCGATCGGCGAATGATCGGTACCGTGGCGCTGGACATGACAACGCGGCGACCAAATATCGTACCATGACTGGACAGAAACCAGGGGGCCTCCGGTCCGAAACGGATGAAGTGTGAAAAACAAATTCAATTCATGCGTCAAATTATTTTCCGAAGCGCGTCGGTCGGTGGTGGTTTTCGATTTTCGTAGCACGTTGAAGGTAGCAACAAAAACGACGCTTGGGCCCTTGATCATTGCCGCCCGCAGATGCCGCAGCGATGGTTTTCGATGCGATTTACATGGTGCCCGTTGGCCGTCTGATTAGTCAGTTGATTCCCGGGAAGCCAGACGATGGACAGATCGATTCATGGGAGTGAGAAATGTCGCATTCGCAATGAAAGAGGCTTTGTGGAGCAGTAGTAAAAAACGGGGGAGACTTTACTTTAAGATTGTGTTACGATTCCATGCCCTTATGTTGCGCCGGGTCATGCATGATTAGGTTTTAATTTCTGAACTTAATTCAAAAGTTAAACAAACACTTTACCTCATCTTGAAGTTCGTTTCGCTAGCTTAAATCCGAGCCGTTGGAACATGACTACATTTCTCGTCTAAGTGAAAAACGATCGGTGCCATAAATTTGGAACTGACCTAACGACACAAATTCCGCCGAACGTGAAATACATTAGACGAACATCCCGGTACTATCTCTCGAACCGCCGTCTCCCGTACACAGACAACACAGTCAACAGTTACAATGATGCATGTTGTAGGTAGTTTCTGTTTCGGGAAACGCCAGGAGCGCATAAATCATAATTGATTTGGCGGCAGCTGTCCATCGTCCGCGAGGCACGTCCTCACCGACCATCCCCGTCCCCGTGTCAACGGGTAAATGGACCCGGCGCGGCAAAGGCATTTGATTGATATGTGGTTTGGAAATTTTTGAACGCAGATAGTGATTTACCGCGTCCCATTTGTCATTCCCGGGGGGCTGTTGGGTACCGTGCTCTGTACCTCTGTTTGCCTTTTATCAGAGTTCTCCCTTACGCCCCCCCCGGACATTGATGGGCGACGCCAGTGTGAAGAGGATGCGCTCGCGGATGGTGGCTGCCATCGGTGAGCGATTGGATTGTGGTTGAATCGATTGATTTTGGTACAGTTTTTGTGTGTTGGTCCTGCTGGGGACAGGTATCGGTTTGCGATTCGACACAGGGGTATCGGGGCGGTGATCGTAATGGCTTACGCCAAGGTTAACATGCGCAGTGTGACGTTGTGTAATCTGGGCAGGTTCTAATGGTCTCAACGACATTTTCTAATGGCTGAGTCAACAGAGCGCGGGCGCTGTTGTTGTTGTGGCGGAGGTTGTCGCAGGAAAAATGACCACTAATTGAATTGATGTGGCACGTACTGAGGCTTAGATTGATGCGGTACATGTTTTTGGGCTTGCAACAGGTAGTTGAAACATTTGATGATGAAATTTATTATGTTTCGTAACAAGACTTCAATGGTTTTTTATCGATCGTTCGTGTTTTATATCAATTTATCATTATATCATATGCGAAATAATGTAGTATATTATAGCATAGATTTATTATAGCAATACTTAACAGGACAGATACAAAATTTCCTGCATTGCGCTATTTATAAAGAAGATGTTTTGCTTATAATATAAGAGCTTATTGGGATCTTATGGTATAACATATGTTATTATAGCTACATTTATTATAGCAAATGTTTTTGATTATCACACTTACAGGAAGAGTGAAAGACTGACTAATAGTAAATATAGAACACCTAACAGCCTGGAGAATCAGCTAAAATCAACAATTAAAAGAAATGTGTTATCCTTGAAAGATGAGTCTAGGTGAGTTCCTCAAGACATTGGTACACTAGACTAGATTAGTAAATTTTGGAATTCAATTATTGCGCACTTTCATCAATTTTGTAATTCAACGGCATTTACTACAACCATTGCCTCCCATTTGCTCGCAGTTACAGTGTTTTAGTGGCCAGTCGTTTTAAAAATTCATCAACACGCAACCGAAAAGTACCAGATTGCACATCGTTTAGAATGATTGATGCTTGCCTGGCCTGGCATGTTCGTTTTTTTCTTCTTCTCGTCAATGCGTTCCTCCCTCACTATCATCAGGCCAATGGAATGCGATGACTGTTTGTGTGTTTGTGCGAGAGAGAATTTTTTATCTAGCTTCTAGTAACGTTTGTTGGCGAAGACAATTAGTCTGTCGTTATCTGTACGGGGACGCTACTGCTCTAGCTTCCGAGGCACATAGTAGAGATAGGGAGGAAGGTATACTGACTCAGTTAACGAGCGCTTTAATGCGAATTCACTGCCTAGCCCTAGTACCGGTCTGGACACTGGATGACGGCATCTTTCACTGACAGTTTCATACGGTACCGGGGGGTCTGCAAAATTTGCGCATCATTAACTCTCAAACTTCTCCGTGAAACAGTAGCCCTGGACGGGGAGAGACAAGGTTTGGCAGGGTTTTGTGCCCGGTAGGTGGAAAGGCCTTTCTGCTGTCTTCTTCGAGAGATGTCCGTTCGGATGAGCTAGGGTTTTGCGGTTGATTTCGCACAACGGTCGACCCGGTGAAGTGTCAAGGGCCAGCTACATGAACCGAAAAGCCAACCGAGAAGTGCAAGCGAAAACTCAAAAAACTGCCAAAAACATTTCGGTTCGTGTAGCCTCGTTTTGTGCCCCACTGCGCACGCAAAGCTGCGTCAAGCGAAAAGCTTGCTGTCATTCCTCTGCTCGGCTTGTAAACAAACAAACGTGCCTCCGGTGTTGCTACAAAATATTCACGAATTTTATATCAAAATCAGTTTAATGTAGTGAGTTTTCGTATTTACGAAGAAAATTATAAATTATTATCACCGTACCGTGCTTTGCTGGCTTTATTTCGGTTGGTTTTGTTTTGATTTATTTCTTCTTCTCCTTCTTTCTCGCATTTTGGCATCACGGTCAGGTGTCAAACTTCTCGGTTGCAGCAGATTTCGCCTGCTCGAGCTGAGATGGTTTTGACGTGAGCTTTTCGGTAATCCCCCCCCTTGCAACCGAAATCTTTTTGACATCTCGGGTCATGTAGCCAGGCCTTCAGACCAGCATGACCGGTCTAGTGTACAGTCTTTGATTCGGAAGTGGTGGGACTATGTGTGGGAACTATGGGAGATCTTCGAGCTATAAACACAAGCATTTTATGGCATTATGTGAGGAGTCTCAACAGTACGTCCTTTACCGAGGAGGTTTTATTTATACTCTTTCGTTTGACAGCTTGCCGTTTGACTCTCTTCTTTGAGCATCGTAAATGTCAAAACTGAAGATGTTTACAAAGTATTGAATATGTTTACAAGATTTCTTTACGAAGTATCACAAATTTAATACACTATTTGGCGTGTCTTTCGGGTCTGTATTTTCCGGATTTCCCAGGAGACCTTAGCGAGAGGTGCTATACCAAGTGTCTAGTCGCCTAAAGTTTACTTAAGTATTTATAGCATTTATAGCAAGTATTTAAAATCACATTCTGCGCAAACATATACACTCAATTAGACTTCCAACAATCCCATTGTGCACGAATGGCTTAGCATTCTATTCACACATCTCAAGAGCACAAAAAAAAACATAAGTAAAATTGGAAAATTTTAATGGATTTCCCATCCAAAACGTCCTCCCTCAATCAGCACACACACACGAACCTGGGTTGTTGTTTTTTCCACAGTTCATCCCGGAAAAGTGCACAGATTCTGCGAAAGGAAAGGAAACGCAACACAGCCGCCGTCGGTCTGCCCAAAAACTGAGAAGTGTTTTCGTTCGCCGTTCGGTGTGACGCGAGTCTGAGCGTTCTGAAGTGTGTCGGTGCTAATGTGATACGTACGTCCGCCGTAGCATATGTTTCGATTCTCATCCGGGAAATCCGGCTGAAAACTACCCCCCCAGTCTAACTCCTCCCGTGGCTCTCTATTGAACCAAGCGACAAATGGCAAGTGTGTTTTCATTCCGCACTTTTCACTTTCTGTGAAGGACACGAGAAAAAAGACCGGTGCGCCATAGCCGAAAAAGCTCCATAGCCCCGATCCGAACGTCTAGTTCGCTAGTTCGGCTAATGTGTGCGGCCGGCCGGTGGAATCGGCCGTCCTGGTGAACGTAATGGAGCGGAGCGATGGAGCAATTTACCGGCTACCACCGGCAAGCCATGGGGCGGATGTGATGTCGATGTGATGTCCGCCCGTCGGGAACGCCCTTACGCCTCGGAGGGATGCTGGGATGTGCAATTAATAACCTTCTCGGCGCTCGTTTCTCGCTCCCACGGCGCGTAATACGGTTCGAAGATGCTCCACCGGAATCGGCATCACTCATGACACTGTTTTCACAACAAAACACCTCATAAATCTTGCCCGACTCGCGTACACCCGTAGATGCGCTTCGGAGGCGATGCTGCTGCGGGACATGTTGTGAGCGAGGTTCTTCAAAAGGTTTGCCGGCATCATGTCTCGGTGTGTGTGTGTGTTTGTTCGGGGGGCTTTTTTTATCATCATTTTTGCGCCAAGATTATTTCTGCCCTGTGTGTCATCTCTTGTGTGCAGTGGTTTGAAATTTAATTCCACTTTGTCGTACCGTGCAGCCGGCGAACGACACGCTGCGGTGGCGTCTTGTTGTGTGGCCTTCTCGCCAGTAACATGTGTAGCGGACTAGCACCTTTCACGTCGACCACACACATAAAGCGAAGGGATTCGGCAAGGAAAATGGTACTGCAAATCAAAACAAATGTAATGGCGTGAAAAATTTCCTAAAGCCCTTAAGGCGACCGACGGCATTAGGCGAACCGATTTTTGCGTGTGGCGAATACAATTCTACGCCTTGAGAGAAAGACACACATACACAGAAAGGGCGCCTCTTTTTCCGGTAGCCGGAACGAATTGTATGGCATTAGGTTTTCTGGTATAATTTCGATTCGTTCTGTGTCGGAGCAACAAGAAGCGTGATTTATGCATGAGTCTTGGTTCAAAACGTAAGGCATACGGGCATAGTGGGAGAGAGCGGAGTTCGATTTTTGGACGGAGCAACTAAATTATCTCCTTTTATTGGATTAGTGATTCGAAGATAAATAAAAGCAGAGCATTTATTTGTATAAGAAATAGTGTTGGGAGAACAAATTTACTTTTTGCTATAATATTTATAGTAGGTTGTATGAAGTTTGTCATGAGTTTGAAGGTGACAAACCGAGCTATTCTGGAATTCGTTCGTTACGAAAACGTTCGTTGCTTTTTACACTATGAGAGTTGAGAAAATTGGTGAAAAATGTAGTACTTGCTGATACAAACATAATAAGCAACATTAACTGAATGTACAAAACTGTGCTCCATGCTTGGAGCTCTGTAGAATGTATACTCTGGCAAAGGAAAACGGTTGTATAAGCATATAATCTCTGAATGCCGTTTCAAGATTGTCGACAGTTTGCTATTTTAATAAATGCATTTAAAATACACACTTTTCTCTGCAGTCGTAACAGCACACTTGTAACGCTTGTAAGCCGCCGTCAATTTCCCGACGACTTCCTGCGTCCGTGAATGTGTAATAATCCTTTTCACGCATTTTATTGTCACCTGAAACCTTCGCAACCTTCGCAACCTTGCCGGCATAGATCAAATTTGATTTATATTTGACGTGCCATTAAGTGCCGACTTTTATTACGTGATCCTTTTGTTCGTTGCGCTGTTGTTTCTGCTAAAAAGAGGGGTTTGGTTTGAGAGAGACAGGAATCGTCTTTCGCCGTAGAGAAGACTTGGCGGGAAAGTTCGGCCGGGATTGCTAATTAACATCAATTTGTTCCGAAGATACGGCGTGAAATATTGTTGCACAATAATCTACCATATTTTCTTCCGTAAGCATTCCCGTTCCCCCATCTTTACCGGCACGGTAAAGGACTCGTTCCGCACTTCAATCAGTTGTGGAAAAAAACCTGAACCCTAGAACGAGGAAGTACGGCAGAGCAAACGAGCCCGCCGTACCTCACGGGAGGTCGTGTTGATTGTCATCGACGTGTGTGCAGACCCTTCTGCAATATCCTGCCGAACGACTGGGGTGCTGTGTATTTCCGGAGACACTCGGAAAAAACTGGCCGGAACGCGCGGAAAAAGGTTCCACAACGGCGTACGAACGGCGTAGCGCAAGGGATCAAACTTCATCAGCTGTTTTAATTTATCACATTACCGAGGCGGGAGTTTTGAAGATGGTTCTCGTGGCGGCTCGCTGGTCTCCGGGCCGGAACTGGTTCCGTGTGCGGCCAGGCGTTACGTTACGTTACCCAAGGGTGATGGGTTCCCTGCTGATCGGCCTTGCCGGATCGGACGCCGGTCTCGCAAGTGGTCCTTAATCGAGCAAAATGAACAACCCTGTCGGGGCGAGTGTTGGTGGCGATTTCAAAGCAGTTTGCATGGCCTGCTTTTGCTCGTTGATGCACGCCGGAAGATGGTAATTTCTGCACTACGCACGGGGAGGGTCAATTGGTTCGCTGGATAGAGCGGCACGGTGGGATTTCGCGATGGACAGAAAATTATACTCAAATTAATTATTTGTGTAATTATATTATTCCAAATACAAAAGTCCTTGTTTATATGTTTTTTTCGCATATTATGTCATAAATACATGGGGTTTTGATCCAAGCACTAAGTGCATAGGGGAACTTTGCAATCATATAGTGGAATCTAGCATTCAGATAGGGGAACATTTGCAATGTGGTTGCCATCCTATTTTCGGCAAACATTCTTGACGCCTACAATCGTCAGAAAGTGAGTGCTGAGAATGATTCTCTGATACTGTGGCCAGTAGACTTGTGTGACTATTGAGAAAAATCAAAATATCATCTAGAGAACTCTAGTGGAAAACAATGCGATAAAAGATTGTTTTAGAGTTAGATTATTAAAATATTCTTAAAGTTATTTAAAGGTTAAAAAATCTGGTGTAGTTTTAGTCGTGTTCTTTATCAATTTAGGTCACAAACTTACCTCATTGCCGTAACTCTTAGTATCACCGTGACAACTCCTTATAGCATAGCGAATAATCACCAAGGGAATACTCGTTAGCAAACCTTTTTACAACAGCTCCACTGAATTCATCAAAGGAAAGAATGTTTTTTAAAATACCGAAAAGTTGTTTCGTTGTCCTTAAAATTTTGCTCCATATTAACGATGGCGATGGCCTCTTCCTGGAATTGGAATCGTTTCCCCGATCGACGTAACTGATTTATCGCGTGTGGAGTGAAGTGTTGTTTCTTTTACGACACTTCGTCGTTTTTTCTGCCCCCACCTTTATTGCTTTGGTACGATTTCGACAAAGCTTTGAAATATGCTCCTACCGGAATTCACGCAACAAACGATTGCTAACGTACTTACAAAATCATTCAATTACCGCGTCTTCATCGCTGATCCGAAACAATTTTTGATACTGGAATAGGAGAGAGAGAGAGAGTGCGCGAGAGTGAAAGAAAAAGAGATGGGACCAGTTTGTTTTGAGCGTGAAATGTTGTGTCCATCAGGTATCGGGAACTTTGCGTCGTTTGGTGAGGCTCAAAAACTCAAAAAAAAAAAAAAACCCCACTATTCTGGAATTCGTTCGTTACGAAAACGTTCGTTGCTTTTTACACTATGAGAGTTGAGAAAATTGGTGAAAAATGTAGTACTTGCTGATACAAACATAATAAGCAACATTAACTGAATGTACAAAACTGTGCTCCATGCTTGGCGCTCTGTAGAATGTATACTCTGGCAAAGGAAAACGGTTGTATAAGCATATAATCTCTGAATGCCGTTTCAAGATTGTCGACAGTTTGCTATTTTAATAAATGCATTTAAAATACACACTTTTCTCTGCAGTCGTAACAGCACACTTGTAACGCTTGTAAGCCGCCGTCAATTTCCCGACGACTTCCTGCGTCCGTGAATGTGTAATAATCCTTTTCACGCATTTTATTGTCACCTGAAACCTTCGCAACCTTCGCAACCTTGCCGGCATAGATCAAATTTGATTTATATTTGACGTACCATTAAGTGCCGACTTTTATTACGTGATCCTTTTGTTCGTTGCGCTGTTGTTTCTGCTAAAAAGAGGGGTTTGGTTTGAGAGAGACAGGAATCGTCTTTCGCCGTAGAGAAGACTTGGCGGGAAAGTGCGGCCGGGATTGCTAATTAACATCAATTTGTTCCGAAGATACGGCGTGAAATATTGTTGCACAATAATCTACCATATTTTCTTCCGTAAGCATTCCCGTTCCCCCATCTTTACCGGCACGGTAAAGGACTCGTTCCGCACTTCAATCAGTTGTGGAAAAAAACCTGAACCCTAGAACGAGGAAGTACGGCAGAGCAAACGAGCCCGCCGTACCTCACGGGAGGTCGTGTTGATTGTCATCGACGTGTGTGCAGACCCTTCTGCAATATCCTGCCGAACGACTGGGGTGCTGTGTATTTCCGGAGACACTCGGAAAAAACTGGCCGGAACGCGCGGAAAAAGGTTCCACAACGGCGTACGAACGGCGTAGCGCAAGGGATCAAACTTCATCAGCTGTTTTAATTTATCACATTACCGAGGCGGGAGTTTTGAAGATGGTTCTCGTGGCGGCTCGCTGGTCTCCGGGCCGGAACTGGTTCCGTGTGCGGCCAGGCGTTACGTTACGTTACCCAAGGGTGATGGGTTCCCTGCTGATCGGCCTTGCCGGATCGGACGCCGGTCTCGCAAGTGGTCCTTAATCGAGCAAAATGAACAACCCTGTCGGGGCGAGTGTTGGTGGCGATTTCAAAGCAGTTTGCATGGCCTGCTTTTGCTCGTTGATGCACGCCGGAAGATGGTAATTTCTGCACTACGCACGGGGAGGGTCAATTGGTTCGCTGGATAGAGCGGCACGGTGGGATTTCGCGATGGACAGAAAATTATACTCAAATTAATTATTTGTGTAATTATATTATTCCAAATACAAAAGTCCTTGTTTATATGTTTTTTTCGCATATTATGTCATAAATACATGGGGTTTTGATCCAAGCACTAAGTGCATAGGGGAACTTTGCAATCATATAGTGGAATCTAGCATTCAGATAGGGGAACATTTGCAATGTGGTTGCCATCCTATTTTCGGCAAACATTCTTGACGCCTACAATCGTCAGAAAGTGAGTGCTGAGAATGATTCTCTGATACTGTGGCCAGTAGACTTGTGTGACTATTGAGAAAAATCAAAATATCATCTAGAGAACTCTAGTGGAAAACAATGCGATAAAAGATTGTTTTAGAGTTAGATTATTAAAATATTCTTAAAGTTATTTAAAGGTTAAAAAATCTGGTGTAGTTTTAGTCGTGTTCTTTATCAATTTAGGTCACAAACTTACCTCATTGCCGTAACTCTTAGTATCACCGTGACAACTCCTTATAGCATAGCGAATAATCACCAAGGGAATACTCGTTAGCAAACCTTTTTACAACAGCTCCACTGAATTCATCAAAGGAAAGAATGTTTTTAAAAATACCGAAAAGTTGTTTCGATGTCCCTTAAATTTTGCTCCATATTAACGATGGCGATGGCCTCTTCCTGGAATTGGAATCGTTTCCCCGATCGACGTAACTGATTTATCGCGTGTGGAGTGAAGTGTTGTTTCTTTTACGACACTTCGTCGTTTTTTCACCCCCACCTTTATTGCTTTGGTACGATTTCGACAAAGCTTTGAAATATGGTCCTACCGGAATTCACGCAACAAACGATTGCTAACGTACTTACAAAATCATTCAATTACCGCGTCTCCATCGCTGATCCGAAACAATTTTTGATACTGGAATAGAAGCGAGAGAGAGAGAGTGCGCGAGAGTGAAAGAAAAAGAGATGGGACCAGTTTGTTTTGAGCGTGAAATGTTGTGTCCATCAGGTATCGGGAACTTTGCGCCGTTTGGTGAGGCTCAACAACTCAAAAAAAAAAAAAAACGCGCAAGGTGAGTCAACCATTATCGTGATAACTCATGCGTGACGCAGAGTGCTTGATGTGTCGGGGTTGTTTTTTTTGGTTGCTTTTCATTGCTATCCTTATTCTTGTGTTTGCACTCGTTTCATTTTTTTTGCCTACCAGTTCCGCTTGTGCACCCACAGTGCCCGGGTGATTTCGGTGCGTAAAGCCTTCGGGTTAGGTTTGGGCGAAGCAGATTGGTCCGGTGCGTGCAGGGATTTATGATTTGCGATGAATTAGCGGACAAAAAACTGGCACGTTTTTAGAGGACGTGTAGTGAGGGTGAATCACATAACGCTGGTCATAGATTTAATGACGTATCAAAGGGCGATCTCGTCCGGTACCTTCGCGGTATCAGCTTACATTCGTGGCAGCAGTACTACAAGAGGGCGAGCTTGGAGTTGAGGGTAGCAAATGTGCAAAGAATAGAACACAAAAAACCCCCAACAACCGTAAAGGTAAAATCACTTTGATATGGTGTACTCTCGGTTGGTGACTGGTGAAGAATAAAATAATCCATGAGTTGGCTTTTATCGGTCTGACGTTGACGTCTAGACACACTGGTCAGTGCTAGAACAATCGCGACAGCTATTGTAGGCTCGTGCAAGCATACGTGAGCGTTGGAAAAAAACGAAACCACACACGATGGCTTGTGGAAAACTTGTGGCGGAGGTCAATTGTTTCAGTTCCCTGCTCCATTGCTCGTCTAATTTGTGGACGTACAATGAGTTCTCCCCGTAGAACAATCGGGCGTGCAATGGAGCTCTAGCTAGGCAACAAGCAAAAAAAAAAAGGCATGCGAGCGCCACACGTTAAAAGCCTGCGCCCATTACTAATGCCACACCAGTGTCGGTGTTCGCAGTTATTGGACGTTGATGGTGATGGTGCCATTTTAATATCTATCTGTGCGTGCGCGTACCGGCTCTCTACCGCGAGCACCAGAAAGGCAAAAACAAGAGGCAAAAAAGCGGGTTAAAAATACCTTCCAACTGCTCAGCGTGGATGCTTAGCAATTGCGCAGGTTGGCGCATGTCGGTGAGTAGGTATAGGTGCACGGCCGCTAGGATCACCTCTGTAGCCTGTAGTGGATTATTACTTACTCATCGAACCGCGACCGCGCGATAGAAATTTTTCGGATGGCGCGCGCGTAGGACGTTTTTGGCAGCGGCACCATGACACACCGTGATGGGTTGAGCCGTGAATTCTTCGGTGGTTGGCTGGTACGCTTCGGGTGGGTGATCTTTGCCAGCGACCATGCGCCTTTACCTGGCAAGATCGCGAACCAATTGGAGTTGGCGAGTGCTTGAAGTGGATGGTTTTTGCAAAAGTAGGAAGGGTTTTCGGTGAGAATGTAATGTATTTAAGCAGATGCAAATTGTTGGGTGGCATGAGGGCACATACTATAGGGGGAATTTCTCAGCGACAATGTCTTCGTAGAAGGACTGAGGGTTAATGAACGTAGTGTTTTAAATGTTAGTCTATTTTCTTGTTCTGAAGTTGATTCTATTTCATGCAAACTTGCATCATCATTTCTTAGTTGTTATAAAGCGTCACTGGCAGCTATTGCAGTGTCCTAGTATTACGCAGTAGTTCGGGAGCATGTATGTCTTGTAGTTCTGGTTCTAGTTATAGTCTAGACTCTATAGCAACTACATGAAGATTATTCTAATTCCTCCATATATAGAAAGGTAAGTATTTGACAGTACTGACAGCAACTATTTATTTTGACTGGCTCAGAAATTCAAGGACTCACTATATTAGGTTGTTATGATTAGAGCTCTTGCGTCAGAAACGCGGACATCACAAATTGACAAATTGACATACTTTTATCAAATCTCTCTATTAGAGTTGCCACGAAATCTACTCCTTTGCTCGATTGGTTCCTACAACCTGATGCAAGAGAGAGAGAGGGAGAGAGGGACTAGTCAAATAAAACATCCAATTATGAATGTTTATCCGACCCAGAAGCAAACAGGTCCCGCTGGTTGGGAAAATGGAAAGCTAAACTAGTGTCTCCCAGCGGTACAACCCGGGCTCTCACATAGCTCCCTGTCACTAACTGTTGCTGTTTCGTTCCCGAAAAGTGCTTTATCATGCCGAAATCGGTGCCATCCGATCCTGGCGTCCGGATACCGGAGCCCGGGAAAGGTTTTATCAATACCGGAGAGAATACTACGGAAGCGCTCCCATAGTTTTGATGCTTGTGACGAAGCTGTTTGCGATGCTATCGCTCTCGTCCGCTCCGCATCCTCCGTCGGTTTCATCTCTACCCTCCTGGAGGTTTTGCCAATAACCGTAAGGAATTTGTTTTGAAATTAAAAGATCAAAGATATCCAAACAAACTTTTCATCCACCTCGGCTCATGAGGGCCCCGTGCTTGTTGCTGTGGGATGTGAAAGCGGTTTTTCGGGGTCGGGTACGAGGAAATCCAGTGTCTCGATCCTGATCCTTTTTCGATTTCTCGTGCACACAAACACACACACACCCAGATGCGCGTGGTTACGCCCTCCCTGTTTGATGTGAGAAGTGGAAATTGTTGCTACATTTCGATGATCTGATAAGTGTCTTGTTTCACGGCGTAGCGATGAAGGGGACACACCAACATGTGCTGTTGGGTTGGCGCCGCCATCACCAGAACGCCGAACAAGTGTATAACACTTTTCCCAAATTGATCTTGCACGTTCGGGCACGTCGTGAAGGGGACATGCGAGAGAAAAGAAAAACACACAACACACCAAAAAAAAAACCCAACCAAAACACAAGACGGTGTCAACCCTGGGTGTACAATATGGTGTGGCGTGAACATGTGCGAAATGGGAAAAATTGGAATGTGTCTCCTCGCTCTTGTGCCGGCGCAACACTGGAGCTGTAAAGTTTAATTTCGTTTTGATCCACTTAAGGACTCCGGGATGGGTTTGATGGCGATGGTGTGTTGGTGGTTTTAGTGCTACAAAACTAGACACCGCCCGCCCTCGGAAGGAACGCACACGTACACAAAAGGGGCCACCGTAACTGGAATTTGATCGGATAAATTGGTGAGTGTTATCTTTATCGGGATCGGGTGCAATACGACACTGGTGCCACACGCCACAGCTACGCATACTTTCGCCTTCGGCACTTGATTACTTTCCCGCCGTTCAGATTGGTTCCTTGCGTCGCGTACCACGGGTAAGGAATTTTACACTCCCGTCTGCAGCAAGTAAAGTTCCCCGTTTTGGACATCCGAACCCGAACATTACGTTCGGTTGCAAATATGTTAAATTAAAAAAAGGAAAATACTCATCACCATTCAGTCATCTTGCTGCAATATGTCCGTTGGCTTTGAAGTTGTCTTGGGTTACACTTACGCCGACGTAAGGAAGTGTCGGGTCAGTTGGGGCGACGTTACGGCACCAAGATGAAGTAGTTTGTGCTGGTGCAAAGTAATGTAAAAATTGTTCATCTGCCCTGTGATTGTGCAATAATGCAATAAGTGAAGTGAAGCTATGTGCTTTCTTCCGGCCGGCGTACTAGCTGAGAATTTCTATATTGAATTTTTGATGTATGTCGACGACCGTATTGGTGTCTTTATTGTCTAGCGTGTGTGAGAAGATTTGCCAGCCACAATCATAATAAAAACATGTTTATTAAACAGTACCAAGAATGGATTCAATATGTGATGCTGCAGACAATGAAAGCCGTGTGGTTTGTGGAAGTTAAAGAAATGGTCAGTGCGATGGTTGTTGTTCAATGGTGGAATTAATTGGAGTTGTACAACAAAGTCCAGTTTCTATAGGGTCTCTCTTATGTGTATACAAGACGATGTGTGTAATTTTAATTTTCACAATAATGTTTTATTAAGCAAATTCTTCAATAAAATCTCACCTGCCAAGAAAGCAAAACCGACATTATTTGAAGCTGTCACAATGATGGGAATCCGATACGTGCTATAAGCGGTATAACCAATATACTATTCTGTGTCTCTTGCAAGGACCAATAGCAAGATTAGATGAAGATAATGGCCCCGTATGCAGGACTGACTATCCAGCTACGGCTAAAAACGAAGTCTAGGAACGCCAATGGTAGGCCACGACCTCTCGAGATTGTAGAATCAGAAAAGAAGCAGAAGATTGGGTCTGATATCAGGATACTTTCGATGGAGATTTAGAAATCCCTATTGGGTCTGATTGGTACCTCTAATTACAGGATTATCGTCCACTAACTATTGTATGCAAGAAAGTCTCCTATGAACCTTAAATTGTTCTTCTAATCTAGCTCTCTCTGTTACTAAGATCAAGATTTTGAAGAGTTCAAGAATTTCTTGCGTTTAAAGACGCAGGACTGACTATCCATCTACGGGTAAAATCTAGGTCACAGAGAGCTAGCAATAGCAGGCCAAGACCTCACGAGATTGTAGTGCCAAGGAAGAAGAAGAAGAAAGATGTCACTTAAAAGATCAAGCAGAGTTGACTTAAACTTGATGGATTTACATTTCTTTTTTGATTCCAATTTAATTATCATTGCGTTTTGTATTCGTTTAATAGCCTTTGTGGCTTCATCTATAACTAGTCTCAACAAGTTCTTCAATTACTTTTACTTATGAGATTTCATACTAGAGAGTGTCAAAACGTTTGTGTAATCTATTGTCATATAAAATGATGAAAACAATAAATAATTAAGTCATTAAGTCATCATTCGTATTTTCCTCTAGACTTTCAAAGGCTTTTTAACTTCAATTTCACAAAAATCAAATGTCTCTGAAGCAAATAGCCACAGCATAGTGTCCGCTTGTATCTAAAACTGCAATTTCTCTACTTCAATACCCTTGCCCGACGATACCCAAATGCATTAAATCCATTTATAATTCCTAATAAACTCTCTTTTATCATCCTCTTCACTACAGTGGATCTGTTTCATTCGGAGTTTCGTTCAGCTGCACTTCCCAACGGCACCGTACACCGTGCACCGGCCACTCAACGTCTACACAAAGTTGTACCCACTTCGGCTGGGTATTAGCATTGACCCATCATCATCATCGGTCATTTATGTGCCGAGAATGGGGAATCTGCAGCATATGTGTGAGCCGAGAGACGAGCGTGCATACTAAAGCCAACGAGCTAGCACGAGTGCATCTTAATAAACCCATTGTACGGCATGCAATGCATCGCGGCCTGGGGGCCAAAGAACTTTTGCCGTGACTGTTTGAATGTTGGGCCCCGGTGGGGTTTGTCGCTTGGATCACGCTTCGAAACTCTAGCTAGCGCTTGTTGCCTTTCGGTACGTTTAGTGTGACTGTTAGCCCTGTGGGTTTTGGATACTACGTTTTTCTACATTTCGACTCTTGACGTTACGATCATATATTTCAATTTATGTAGCACACATTCTCGCTCGGGCATAATGTCACTACACACACACACACGAAGCCACGCGAACAGTTGTAGAAGAACAAATTAAATTGTTCGAATATCACTGCTTCCTACATGCGCAGCGCGCTGGCTATAGCGGGATCGGTCGGTTTATTTACATTCCACACGGTTAAGCGTGGCTGGGAAGCTCGGTATGTGTGTTGGCCCCTGCAAGACGATCTGGCGTCTTGGCGGTATTTGTTGTCTTGAGCCTTTTTTAATATTTTCGCGTTGCTCGGCTGGGTTCATATTTCCCTGCTACACTCGTTCCGTTTTTCCATCACGTTGGGGGTTGTTGTGAGGTCTTTTTTTTCTTGCGTTGAACCGTATCATATGGATGAATTTTCATTCTCAATCTAGTGGAACATGCTATGGGTGTGAGTGTGTGTGTGTGTTGGAAAGTCACCCCCAGCGTGGTGGTTGGAAATGGGAAGGAATTTCCTGATTATCAAGACCTTTGTTCTCTCGATCATGACGCTTCTCCCGAAGGCAGCCGGCGTACTGGCGAAACAGGGAAGCCGCCACGTTATATGTGCGAAATTAACCTCCGGCTGGCAGCACTGTGTTTGCACAGTGGAATCGCTCAAGTGTTACTTACGAGCTGGGGCGTAAAAAATAAAAGGGGGAAGATCGCGAACACGTTACTTTTTCTTACAGATGAACATATATTTTGCGAGTGTGCTTTAAAGACAGTGTTTGCCTGCGAAATGAATCGGAACGTGGAACGTTTTATTTGAAATGTGGAAGTTTGTTTGAATGGGTTTGAATGTCTGCAAGCGTGTGTGATATTCCTTCCACAAACGCTTGAATGTTTGAAGAAGAGAAGGCACATAATTGGGCGAATGGAATGTGGAACTTTCTTTCCAAGGGTAATATGTAACATTGCTGAAGCGTGCTTCAATTAATTTAAGCTATTTCTGTTACATTGTTTGCATTGTTCATGTCTTGCTATTAATTTGTGATAATTTTTGTTTGAAACTGACAGTAGAAGTCAAACTTCTCCTATTTGTTTTACTTTCTGACAGTTAGTAATTAAATTCGCATATTTTTACGATAAATTTCCTACGAATATTACACCATAAATGGGCCAACTATATGGGGAATCTCATTCAATGTAATATGATATAGAAATGAAGAGGTTTTAAATACAGTAAGAGTAAGGACATTAGTAATAACAATGAATGATACTTTTGACACAATATTATTCAAGTAACCGACATTAGTCTTAATTCCGTAATTAAGTAATTCCTACTAAATATCCCGCTTGTGTCCTGTAAATCCACCGTTGATGTCAAATATTTTGTGGCTTTAGACACATACCCCTAAATAGTAACAAAACATGCAATTGAATACAAATACATTCTAGAATTTACCAGAAAATCAGATCTTCTCTCACCTTAGTATGAAAATTATTTAATAAGAACCATAAATTACAGTTTTATGTACTATTGTGATGTGAAGTAGCCAACACAAACAGCGTGAAGACAATTGATATAACGAGAAGATTGACTAATCGCGTTTATAGTGTCGGGTTGAATTTTCATCTTCCATAATTTCTTCCACAGAAACATGCGGGACTATTCGCGCCTGCAAAAAAAAAACCTCAGTTCATATACTTCTCCACATCATGTTAGACAAATATTTTACGACCATAAAAATAACCCGATCGCTCCCACCGAGTAACGACCCTAACGGCATAAACTACCGATTGCCACCGAGACAAGGATTAAAAGTTTATGATAGTGTACGGTTCATGCTGGTTCTACCGACGATATGACGTTACGCGAAACTCATCAAGCAAACGGACAATTTTCATTTGTGCAAAAAACCTCCTGGTGCTCATCACATACCGGACAAGATGTGTGCAAGGAGCCGACATGCTCATAACGCTCGTAAAACGAAACATGAATGTATACACGCATACGATTATAGCCACCCTGGCAGAAGGCTCCCGTAATGTACCGACCCAGAGAAGCAGAGAGAGAGAGCGAGCAGTCGACCTTATTCTTCACCTCAAACAGTCGGCTCCTCCATCAAAGGCGGCTTGGACGATCCTCGCGCATTGGTCAAGACAAAACTGTCCACCAGCTCGACGCGCCGCAGCAAATGATATCGAAATGCGGGTTATTAAATTCTTCGCTTTCCCAGGTTCTGGCCGTACCGCGGTACACGTGTGCGTGTGTGTGTGTACTTGCTCGTGAGGGGGTATATTTTTCCCGAAGAGCCCGGCGAGGTCGGTGAAGGTGAGCCTGGGCTTTTTATTGCTCGAGAGTACAATTTAATAAAAACCACTTTAACGCCCCTGTTCGTGAGTGGCGGCTGAATGTGGTTTAAGGGCCGGCGGACGAATGCCGCGAAGCCATGATCGGAATGACAACATGCCGCCTTCTCAGTACTCAACGTTTATGGCGAGCTTTTGCTGCCCTGTTCGTACGTCCGGAGACCGATGAAACGGGGCAAGATGAGGATGCTGCTTTTTTTTTTTTTGATAAATCATTATGATTTAGCATATTTTTCGTTAGACGTCCTCCCAGTTCTGCTGGACGGCTCAAACGCACGGAGCCTCGAGGGGAAGATCATCATAATATTTACTTTAATTGATTTTCTGCTTCTAAGGCCGCCGGAATATGCACAGCCCGGGCATGTTTATTATCATTTAGAGAAGGAATTAACCTCCTGATTAAGCGTTTCAGGAGGGAGATGATTGAGTTTTGGTGTTTCGGTGAATTTAGGGAAGCGACGATTGAAATTAATTAGACGACACTAGAGTCTTCATTTATCAGCGTGTAAATGCAATTGGTATGGCAGTTCCTGCATCACCGGATGATCTCTTCATCGAGCTCCGCCAGCCGTCGACGGATATCGTCGTGCTTTTGGTTTCCATTAAGCGTGCCATAAAGATCCACTTGTCGTCGTCGTCGTCGGGCAGGGCGTAAGCTTTACCGTATCGGCTTAAAGCACCCTCAATCAGCTGTTCCGAGGTCCGGACGACACCGTTTATGGGTCTATGACAAATGTTTTCCTCTTAAGACCAAGTGGCGATGTCCAGGACTTTCAAACCAACGGTTCCTTTGTGTAGGGAGACATAGTTCGTGAAGTTGCGATCTTCTCCCGTAAGGAAGTTTTCAATGACGGATCACTTTTTAGCGGATGATCTCCGGGACTCGTCTCGAGGGGCATTGGGGGTCGTGGTCAAGCGGTGGTGGTCACATGACAAATCCTGCATGATCGAGTGGATCGACGAGGACTCGTCTCGCCTACGCTGTGCTCCTATATTTGGCTGGGTTGGGCGATTCCACCCTCAACCGTCGGCCATGTTTGGCAGTCTGCGGCCATGGCTAACGAGGTCGAAAACTAGTGTTGGGACCCTATGATTTGCTAGCCTCGGCCAGCGGGCGCAGCAAAGGCGCGCTTCATTTGCGTTGGTGAGTTTTTCGTTCGGTTCGTCTACTTAGACGAGGATGTGTTTTATTGTAGTCATTACCCGCACTCGTACCAGGTCGGGCCACGATGATAATGGGTCTCGGGGTGCGCGAGGTCGAAGGATCGAACGTGATCGGGCCGTGTGGTGTGAGTGGGTAAGTGTGCTGGGCCAGAGTTAGTTGATTTGAGGTCAGCAGCCGCGCACCATTCGCTGAGAGTCCTCGTCCCATTAAGCCGACACTGGGTGTTGTTGTTGGACAGATGCCATTCTAGTTCCGATTGATGATGGGGTGAAGGAAGGTGTGGAGGAGCGTGATGTTTGCCGGTGTTTATTTGATGGAGCATAAATTATACGCCACAATTGAATTGTCGGACCGAAGAAAAGGAGAACCGAAAACGAAGAACTCCAAAGATGGGCTTTAAAGGCGCACTGTTTGATTGTTTGGTTTGGTCGTCCGAGTCGTTGGTGGAGATATAAATATTTCCTTTTCTTGTTGTGGCTTTCTGCGTGTGTTACCCGCACAATAATCACGTCCCACCTTGATTGTGTCTCGAGAGTGATGGAGGTTGTATTTTTTTTATAGCAAGCTCCCAAACATCATCACCCCATTTCGGTAGCGGATTTCGGAGTTGGTTAAAGGATGGTTCGCGATCGACTTCCATTTCTCGATTTGCATTTGACCTCCACGCCTTCTCGTCTAGGAGGGTGCGAGTCAAAAGGGCAAGGGGTCTATATAATTTACGCTGCACAGCAGTAGCAGCAGCAGCAGGCAGCAGCAGCAGTTTGGCAGTGGTCCGTTTCTGCGTAGGTTTTGCGGTATGAATCAAACTGAAGAAGTATTTCTTGAAATGATATTTCTCGAATTCTGCGCGGCGCCCCATAATTATACCATCTGCTGCTCTGTGGTGGATGGGAAGCTTCGTACGCTCACATTTCAACACGCAGCTCAAGTGGATTAAGTCATTACTATACTCCCACTGTGTGTGCGGGTGCGAGACTGGTTGATTGGTGAGTGTGTGTCGGAAAATCGGCGTCCAATGATCAAGAGCTGTCTACGTGCTGTAATAGGATTATACAAAATAGGGAATCCGAAAGGGGCAACACATACATACCCATCGAAGATTGATGAAAGTTTCGAAACGTCTCAAAACAGGCGTGTGTAACTCATTGACATTTCAACGCTAGCGCTAATTCCCGACTGTTATCACCCTGTTTGCCAGCACCAGCTCTCACCTTGGGGGGAAAAGGTCATTAAATCAGCGTGCTATTATGGGCATTAAATCACGCGGCCAAATATGGCTGGCGAAACGGTTTTTGGTGGGATCCTTTCTAATCGATCGGTAAGAAGATATGCCACTCAAAAGACTGGGGGCACCCGGTGTGATGAGTTTAGATGATTGTTGATGAAGGTTGAGGTGTTGAGATGTTTTTCTATAAAAGGATGATCGATGGCGATTTTTACGGTCTATTTTTATTTTGTCAGTGAAATTTAAAACTATACATAAATAATAGGATAACTACGAGACATACGAGACTTTATCAGTAAATTGTGATATTTAAGAGAAAAGTGATTGCTTAAATCTTACTTTATAGCATATCTCTATACAAAATAGGATTCAGAGCGACATTTGGTTTTCACTATGACTTCTACCAATTCATCTATTTGTACTCTGGCGCTCGAGAAATCTTGTGCTACCATTACTGGCTTTCCTTGACTTCGTTTTTAACTAGCGGTTAGGTTCGGTCCTAACTAACGGATAGTCTAAGCGCTCTAACTGGTGTAATATCAAATTTATAGCATAACATGTCTTGCTTTGCGAGTCCAATCAGACATCTTACATATTTCTATCAAGTTTTATAGCAAATACTTATAGCAAAAGTGTTATCAAAGAGGATAGGTGAAAGTGTGTTCGCAACAGAGACTTGTCACGCAACGAAAACTTCGAAAAGGTGCGAAGATCATCGTTGATGCGTTTTCCATATACAGATTTCAGCAGAGATATTGCAAATTTATTGGTGTGTTAATTGTTTATTGCAGCTTCATAAATATGCTTCATTTTTAGTTCCAAAAAAGAAAAGTTTAGTTTTATAACCTTACTCATAATAACCTAAACAGAGTTGGCGATATATAAGGCCTGTTTATAGCATACAATTTATAGCAAGAAAATAATCTTAGTAGATCTTTTAAACATTTTGTTTTTTTTTCTTCCCAAACTATACAAACAAAACAAAGCTATACAAACGACGAAAAACATGCACGCTCATGTTTTCTTCCCCGCCGAATGCAATCAAATGCTCTGAATAATGGAGCATCCGCCCTAATGATAACTTAAATCAATCATTCTGTGATTGTTTCTCGTTTGTTTCTAACACAGTGTTCGGGTTTGTCGGAATTGGATTCCGGAATCGGGTACGGCTGTTAATGTTGTTTCTCAAGCACCCTGGTAACCAGTTTCAGCTTAAAACAACGGACCCAGAGAGATCCAGAGAGCCAATCCAATTCTTCCCGTGTAGAACTGTTCCGCCGTATGGGGATCATCTGCCCTCAGTTAGACTCAATAATCCCGAGCTGCTTACGAGCAATTAGGAAGCGTTGAAGATGGTTTCGAAAGCGTCTACGGAAAGCTGCGTACGTAAGGTGACCACGGTGTAGACCCTTAGGAAGCGAGAGAGTCCCTTCGTGTTTTGGAAGGGGGCCGGTTCGATTTGATTCTCTTGGTGGTCATTTTTCTTACACCGACGGCAGGCCTCCGGGCGGCGGCGGCAACGGCGGCCCAACTATGCGCTTCGTTCGTCAGCGCCATTCGGCGGTGGCTACCGGCGGCCTACGGTCCGGCCAGACTGATAGATGTTTAATAATAAACATTTACGTCTCAATAAGAGAGCTCCCTCCCTAGCTGCCGCAGGGTTTCTGGGGGCAGGGAAACGAAAAACTCATCGCGGCGCGCGAGAAAGCTTTAGCAGGAGGTTTGTAATCCGGAAAGGGTTGGCCCGAGCACAGCGAAGGTTGGCCTTGAGCCAGCCCGGTTTAATGAATGTGCGAATAAATATCGAAAGCAAATTCAAAACAAATTAAGTGCTCATAATTCGAGGGCTCTGATCGGGCAGGACCTCGAGAAAACACCGGTGGCTTTTTTTCGCCATGGCACCCGAAACACGGCCAAGAACTAGGCGCACTCTGTGTGAGAGTTGTTGGCTGGTGCTTTTTTGTATGCTTACGCTACTTCCCCAGACTGGCGAGAAAAGAGGCATTTGTTTGAATTCCACCCGAGTGCGCTCTCTTTAATCTTGTCGCCGTTAATTGGCGATTTGTGGATTATTTAGGGAGCCATGGCGAAAAAAAGCCACCGGTGTTTATGAGGCATTATGCAAGATTTTTGCGTGCGGCGTGCAATAAGTTCAACTTCATAAATTAACGATCGCAACTTTGTGTGTACGCGAGGGCTTGGAGTTTTCTGGGGAGATAAATCATTTTGATTATTTTGATAAGAAATGGAAGGGATGAACAAGAAGTAAGGTAAATTGTAAAGTTCGCAACATACGCATGGCGGGATGGGAGAGTGATCATTAATCATGGGATAACGATCGAAACGAGTAGCCTGGAGGGTGCGATCTGTGGGGACAACATTCAACGCCCGAGGATCATCTGAGATGAATGCAAAGCTTTTCCTTTTACTGTATCGGTAATGAGAAAATGTGTTAATGTTGAGCCGTCGAATGAAAGTCATTTAAGGTAAAATGTATTGTTATTAATTAAGTTTTTGAATTGAGAAAAAATTCGCTGGGAACGTTGGTACCGGATGTCAACGATGTTCATTTCTGTTCATTTTGTAAATTTTCGAGTGAATATTACACAAAAAATAAAGTCAAAACAAACTGTTACACTATGATCTGTTACTGTTTATTATAACTAGTCTAAGAGGCCCGGTTACAGGGCTACGCACGCTAACTCCGGGATGTATGCAAACTCCAGGTCCCATGCCAACTCCAGGTCTCATGCCAACTCCAGGTTCAATGCCTACTCCAGGTCCCTTGCCAATTCTAGGACCCATGCCAACTCCAGGTGCCATGCCAACTCAAGGTTCCATTTTAACTCCAGATCCCATGCCAACTCCAGGTTCAATGCCAACTCTAGGTTCAATGTCAACTCTAGTATTATAATAAGTAAGATGAGTTAGTTGAAAACCATTTTTATTTGAAATTAAGGCAATAATATTCGAGGAAAGTATTAAAGAAAGAGATATTGAAATATGAAACTGTAGAGCGATTCTCTGCTCTACTTTAATCGATACGAAGACTTCACCACTTTAAACCACAGATCTGATTAAAACAAATCCCAATTATGAGCAAGAGTTCAAAACTCATCGACAAGGTATTTAATCGGATCAAAACATTAATAAGAAATCGATTATCGGACCCAATTCAGCATTGACTTTTCCTTGCGAAGTTCAAGCCCGTAAAAATTAAGCTCTACAGCGCCGAGCTCCGGGCAAAACAACAACGCCACAACAACCCGATCAATTGTTGTCGAGCGGAACCGATTACTGATCTCGCGAAATCTGGAACTGATCTTTCCGATCCGATTCGATTCATTTGCGATTTGCGACAGACAAGGACCAGGGGAGCAAGTCTTGGTGGGGCGGGTTCATCGACGAGCTTGACCCGTGCATCAAGATTCTTTTGGCCGAACTTCGCTTCCTGCCCAAAAGGCAAAGACACACACGAAAGCAGCGAAAAAAGATGAAAGCGGAAAGTTAATTACGACCTTTCCTACCGACTGCGGTGTGGATTCTGAGTCCCTGAGGTCTGTGCAAACAAAGGGCAGCCCACAACTGCCCAGATCGTTCGCGCAAGATTCGACCATTTAAAACAAGGGACTCCAGCCCTGGACGGCAGCGACTGAATGACAACGGAGCGAAGCAATGACGGCGCGCGATCAACCGGCCGTCCGGTTCGGCACGACTTTGGCCACGCGGGAAAGTCGTTGCTTTTGGTTAAGGCCCGCCCGAGAGGACCCAAGCCGTCCTGCCGATCGCGGGACGCCTCTTGGCCAGCTCCAAAAGCCGAAGGTCAAAGCGAAAGCGGAAAATGATCGAAAGGATCGGCTGTGGTTGGGTTTTTTTTTGTCGGAGACCCCGTACTAGAATATGGTCCGGCGCGTTTTTCGATCGAAATCGGAAGGTACATGATTTTGAAATTACGAAAAGCCAAATTAGATGATCATGGCGCGTCGGGGCGCTTTTTTGTTTTGTTGCTCTTCCCTTTTGTTTCCTTGCCGTGGATGAATTCGTGGCTAAAATTTTACGTTTCCGTGCAATCTCTCTGTTGGCGATCTTCTGACTTCCGACCGGGGTCTGTTTGTTCAGCTGAAGCTTAACCAGAAACGAACGGGTTTTTGATGTGTTGCTCCTTTCCACTGACGGCCCTGGTGCTCTCTCTCTCCGGTTCGCTAACTCCATCTTCTTGTCCCCGAAAGCGCATCCACGCAGACGAAGTTGAAAGTTGAAAACATAAATTTCACGACACAAACGTGACCGTGTTCGAGTGTCAGAGACGAATTTGGTAGTCTTAGCGGCGTGCAATAGTCCGCGCATAGTCGTGCCGAACAACATTTAGTTGTTTTTCCTTCGCTTTTCCACCCCTCTTTTCAAGCACGTGTGTGTTTGATACGTCCCAAAAAACGGATGGTTTGAGGCGCCAGATGGAAGAGACTGGGGGGAGTAGTTGTAGCGGTTCTCTCCTGTAAGCCCGCAACGCAAATACCGCTGATGAAGTGAACTACGGGAACCACTTGTTGGGAACCGCTTCAACAGACGAACCTGCGTACCACTCGGGTTACGAGTTTTTAAATGGGCAAAAAATCAAGCGTGATTCCGTTTTCCACGCACTTCGGGCAAACGAGATACAGATCATATTTATTTCAATTTAGCTTGCGTTGTGGTGCAGATTGCATACTTCGAAGGGAGCGAAACCAAACGGTGATTTCAGGCTGGAAAACTTTAAATTTAAGTCACCATATGTTCAACAATTTGTGGAGTCTTATAGGAGCACAGAGTTTGAATGATCAGTTACCGACCTGCTAGACCATGCCGAACATCTGATGGCTTACTAGGCTTATTGATGCCATGCAGTTGTATAGTCAGTCATTGCTACTGGGGAATATATTTATGAATTTCCAGTATAAAGTTGATAAGCATGTCAACAAGAGTCAAGCTTGTGATTGACTTGACTCTTTTGAAATCTCAACAATATCGATGAAATAATTAAAATGAGAAAAAGGCTTAAACTAACTTGGGTTATCTAATTGTTGTTTAGATTAAAAACATCTGATGGACAAAGGAGTTCTTTTACCAATTTTTATGAGTGCTCCTAGAATGCCAGGAACTCAACATATTTCTCATTAATCCTTCGAAAGACAATTTTGAGTTGAAAAATAGATGACAGTCCTGAGGCGATAGTCGTGATTGTCTCCAGTCGGTAGAACTACCGTCTTCGTCTGCTAGTCCAATTTCCAAACCGTTCTGGCGTACATATCATCTCATCTTAGGCTAACCAAGCCTCCTGTTCACCATGCATGTGGACGGGCACACGGTCTAAGGTCGTCCGGTGTCATTCCCACGACATGTCTAGCCCACCGAAGCCTGGTGAGTCTAATTCGCTGCATAGTGGAGCTCGTCGTTGTAGCGGCTCCTATATTGCTACAACTACATGATATCAATAGGTCTAGTAAACCATTAGATCGTCTGCAAGATCTAGGAGATCGTTAAGCCACAAAGATGAAAAAGAAGCAGTTACGATAACAAATCCTACATATGACTCAGAGAAGTTAAAGACTATTTAGCCTCAGAATATGTAGAAAAGAGGTTTCACCAAGATATTGTAGGATTTACTCCTAACTGGAATAGAGAAAAAGTTGCGTTACGAATTCGACACTTTGGATTCTCAAAATAATAGTAGAAGAGAACCCAATCATCGTTCATGACCTACTTTACGTCTTTCGTCTTCAAAGCCGCCATCCGTCCACAGTTCCATCCATTCCCATGGATACCCATACCCCACTCATTGTCCTCTTGGCATTGTGGAATTAGTTCAATTATGATAAAATCAGTGCATAATGTGGAGCATCATTGTTCCCATCCCATCCTTTTGCCCTTTATGCTGCTTGTATGACAAATGACACCCGGCAAACGATGTCAGCCCGCTCGGTTAGCTTAGTTGAAGGTGATTCTTGGGAAATGCTGTGTGCTTGCCTTAAAAATACTGTCGCCTTGCTGTACGCACGCTCATGCGACGAAGGCCCCTGGGTAATATTTCAAACGAAATGTGCTACAAATGTGAACAAAGAGTGTTGTGTAGTGGGATTTATGCTTCTTTTTTTAAGGGTTTATTTTTTACGTCAGGTTCAAAGACTTTCGGTTGATGAGAGGCAAATGAGAGAAAGACGTGTGTATCTTCGTCGAACGCAGCGAATTCGGGACTCACCGTCATCTACTTGGTATACTTTGGCAATGGGAAAAAATGGCCCACGAAACGTAGGGAAACGTAGAAATTATAAATGAGTTATTTATCTTAGCCGTTGTGTTGTTTTGCTTCGCTTATCCACCGCGGTTAAAATGGTGTTAGTGTGTTTTGTTTTTCTTTCGGGTTTTATCTTGCTTTCTAACGTCTTTGTGGCCAAAACGGCGGTTCGCTTTTTCTTGATCCCCCCATTCTGTTGCGCCATGTTGTTGAAGTTTCTTTTTCATTCCAATGTTCAAATGTTGTTTTTTCGCTTTCCACCGCACCGTGTCTCTGTCGATCTTCATCGGTGTAGTTTTTCTTTTTTCTTTCCTTCCCTGACTCGATAGAAGTCGGTTAGATTAATTTCGTCTAACCCGTTCTTGTCACTTTGTCACCGTGGTTCAGTCTGTTTGGTTTGTTTGATCTTCATCACTTTACAACCGTCAACCGGGCAGCGAGGAGTGGCTGTCATTTGAATGTTTTGGTCCTACCTATTTCTTCGGCTATCGGCTACCGCAAAATCAACTCCGGGTACTCCGGTGGAAGATGTCACGAACGAACAACTAGGGAAGACCATCCGCTTTCGGGAGAAAGGTTGCATTTTAAATGGAAATGATTTATAGTGAGGTTTTTAGGCGTTTAATCGGTTTCGGGAGGCTTCACGGCTTCGGCATTCGTCTACGGAGACTCTATTTCTCATTCGCAAACTCTGCGGCACCTTGCTCGTTCGTCTAGCGTGAGAGTCTACCATACGCAAAGTGGGCATTCCGTCATTCGCCCCCGGGAAAGAAATGGGTTACCGACAACTGCACCACCAACGGATCACCGGCTGCAACGGAATGATCACGCACACCGATGCTAATGAGCTGTTTATCGGGCCCGAGTAGCGTCTCCACAGCGTCGGTGGAAAAAAGAATGCAGGGCACACCTTGCTCGGTTTCCACGGGGACCAGTGAGTGGGCCAGCTAAAAGTGGGTGAAAATTCGACTTAACTTGACAAATCATTCGAGGGCGGGTCGGCGACGACTATCAAGCTAATTCGAAACTGTATGGTCACTCATTTTCAGCTCGGTAACGGGCCGCCATAGCTCACCGGGTAAGCAGGAAGGCGTTGGCCATTTGTAACGCTGGAGTGGAAGCTGCAGTTCGTTAGCCATCGGAAAGGGATCGGGAAAGGTGCGAGCTTTATCGTATCCGGCAACGATTACAACTCCCGGACGCTGTGGAAGACTAATGCGCTGAATGGTGGGCCAGTTATGTTATTTGTTCGGGTCTGGTCCGGTCTCTGGGAGTTGAACCTACGCCCGTTACGGTATGTTACGTTGGGACCGCGTAGTTTGGTTGTTTAATTTTGCATCGTTTGGAGCCGATTCATTGGAAGATTAATGCGCGAGTTTTTGTAAATGTTAGTATAAATAGCTTGGTGATGATGTTAGGAGGAACATTTCGTGAGCTTTCGATTGTGTTATTTATTATCAGTTTTATTGGTAGTGTTGGTCTCTTGCGTTTGTTTTATTAGATATGGTAGGATAAGCCTAATGTAACATTTTCAAGCAACATTTTTAACAAAATGTTATATACTTTTGAGTTTTTTTTAGCAGCAAGAATATTCAGTAGATATCATAAAGTCATCACTAATTATCAAATTCGTAGAAGAGGCTTGCAGTTAGCTTCATACTCTCAAATTGGCTATTTAGTCTGTAAATAAATGGAAATAAAAGAACGCTGCGACGAAAAAGAAGACGAACAAACAGTAAAAAGAGAAAAGTAATATGAAAAAGACGACAAATAGAAGAAGAAAGGTAGAAAAGAAGGAGAAAAAAGATAGAAATAAGGAATAAAAATAAAAAAAATTAAGAATGAGAGAAAAGAGAAGAAGAAAAAGAACTACAAAAAAGAAAAAGAATCAGAAAATATTGTAAAATATGAAAAAGGAGATCTATTTAGGAAATATTTAAGAAGAAATAGTTAAATTGTAAACTAGTGGTATTAAGTGCTTGTTTTGTAATATCATCTACTGTTTGATGCAGTTTGGTAAACGGTAATTACAAGAGTTTTCGCTATAATGAATTTAATTTTTAATGTTCTACTTTTGTAATGCTATAATAATTTGATAACTGTGCTATAATCTTCGTTGTTAGCGACGGTTTGTTCATGAAAAGTCTATGTGCGATATTATAGATAATAGTAGGAAAAAAGTTACTTTTAGTAAACAAAAAACCTTTAAAAAAATAAAGAAATTACTTAACAAGTACATAAGATAAAGATAATAGAGAAGAAAGTGAAACTTATTTGTTTAGAACAGAAGAGAAAACAAAACGGAAAAATATGATGGAAAAATTCTATCACAAATAAAGAAACATTACCGGACATTGAACCATCTGCTATAATATGGTAAACTGTTGAATGAAGATGAATCGATATGAACAAAGTTTAATAATCCATCACGTGCCCAGTACGATTGATAAAAATGATAAAAAATTGCGTCCATTCTGTGCCTGCGCTTTCACTGCGTATCGTACTTTGCCTGCACCGAAGAATGGGCCGCTTCTCACTGCGTTGAGTAATTGTGAAAAATTACCTCCAAACTGTGTTCGGTCGAGAGTTTAACTCGCTCCCCCGCAAGATAACCCCGCAGCGAGCGATAGAAAGAAAAGGGTCAACCGAAAACTATCCGGCGGGGGAACTGCACCGGACCCGATCGCCGAGACGCGAATGGAAGGATGATAATAAAAAGTTTTATTTACTCGCCGATATTCGTACAAAATGAAGCGTACCGGCCGTTCAGCATTCTTTGGGGGCCGGTGGTAATCTCGAGTGATTTTTATGATATTCTTTCTTTGTGCTCACAGGGTCCCCTCACACACACACACACAATGCGCAATGATTTATCTCATCTTAAGTTTTATTTATCTTACAAACTCCACGCCGAGTTTTGCCCACTTCGTGTGTAGATTTTTAGTGTCGTTCTCTTCTTATTTCGGCTCGATCAACGCTAAAGACCGATTTCGTAAGATGCGTTAGACGAGAAGATGCTTTCGTGCTGCTTTGTTTTGTTGTGCTCCTCTCAACGATTCTTCCTCCCAATGCTGGGCACTGTTGGGTAAAGGGTGAATCGGGCCGATGGAGCAACGAGATTCTTTCATGATTCATCCGGTCCTGCTCGCATGTGGGTAAATAATCTCTCGCGCGATCGATGGGATTAAGATTTTTGGTTTCTTTCTTTGACCGCGCTGGCCTGTGCGCCGATCGTTGGGAGGTTTTTTTTCGGATACTTAGTGTCAGTTCGTGAGCAAACAGAAACTGCGCTCTTTGCTTAACAAGCCAAAAACGGGCCTGTAAACCTTTTGTGCACGAGCGTGGTGCATGGTTTCCGTTTATCCGGTGGATTGCGTATGAGCGCTTGTCGTGGTTCACACAAGAGTGATTTTTATGATATTCTTTCTTTGTGCTCACAGGGTCCCCTCACACACACAATGCGCAATGATTTATCTCATCTTAAGTTTTATTTATCTTACAAACTCCACACCGGCTTTTGCCCACTTCGTGTGTAGATTTTTAGTGTCGTTCTCTTCTTATTGCGGCTCGATCAACGCTAAAGACCGATTTCGTAAGATGCGTTAGACGAGAAGATGCTTTCGTGCTGCTTTGTTTTGTTGTGCTCCTCTCAACGATTCTTCCTCCCAATGCTGGGCACTGTTGGGTAAAGGGTGAATCGGGCCGATGGAGCAACGAGATTCTTTCATGATTCATCCGGTCCTGCTCGCATGTGGGTAAATAATCTCTCGCGCGATCGATGGGATTAAGATTTTTGGTTTCTTTCTTTGACCGCGCTGGCCTGTGCGCCGATCGTTGGGAGGTTTTTTTTCGGATACTTAGTGTCAGTTCGTGAGCAAACAGAAACTGCGCTCTTTGCTTAACAAGCCAAAAACGGGCCTGTAAACCTTTTGTGCACGAGCGTGGTGCATGGTTTCCGTTTATCCGGTGGATTGCGTATGAGCGCTTGTCGTGGTTCACACATTTGGTGGTACGATTGCTGAATTTGTGCCATATGCGCGCTGGCCAACGTGGTACACGCCATAAAGCGTCACGATCGTTACAATCGATGGGTGAGCCAGAAGTGCACGAGATGGTCGCGCGATTGGTTGGGATATAATTTATAAGATTTTCAAGAACATCCCACTGTTGGTTTCTTTCCAACCTTCGTCGGAAACGGTATGTAGTTTCTACATTGTTGGTATAAAAACTGGGAAAGAATTTGCCGAATTCCCGCAAAATAATAAATAATGGCAATAATCAATTTGAAGTGCATTCGGGTTTGACTGCAGCAAACATTCTGTCGTAAGGTTTTTTTTTTTTTTTATTATCGGATGCAGTTTGAAGGTGGATCTTATCGCCTTCAATCTTTCTTTAATATGTGCAATCAAAAGTACATATTTTATGGCAAAGTCACAATCGCGAAGAAATTAATGTTGTAAATGAACATGACTTAATAGTAGCACACATATACGGCACGAAACTTTGATGACGCACTCGATGACAAATTGCTGTTCATAGAGGTTTGCGTACCTTTGAGTGTCTAAATGATTTGGATGTATCTCTCGACTTTTGGCGATTTTTATCTAACTAACTAACTTCCTATAATAGATTATTCTTCTTCTTCTCTGGCACTACAACCTTTGTAGGTCTTGGCCTGCTAGCAATTGCTAGCTCTCTGTGACTTAGTTATACCCGTAGCTGGCTAGTCAGTCCTGCGTACGGGGAGGCGGTCCGCCGGGATTCGACCCCAGTCCTGCCGTGTGAAGACCGGCGCCGATATCGTATACACCACACCGGGCCGCCCCAAACTATAATAGATACTTTTGCTATAATTCTTGGTCTGCTACAGGAATCTTCAAAGCCCTTGACAGCCTTTTTGTCGGACGCAACAACGCTCTCACTCCATATAAGTTGTGGCTTTCCATGCCTCCTCTATTCATATGGACAGTCTATAAAGAACATACGAGGTGTGTGACAGTCTATAAAGACCGTACGAGCTAAAGACCAATTCTTATGACATGATAATTCTACCTGAGATAAATAATGCTGAGTATCGTACTCTAGAACGCGATCAAGAGGGCTTCCTCAGTTTCGGGCATTGTCCATGTCTCAGAGGCGTATGTGAGGCACCTTAAATAGACCCTTTGGTAAGCTTCTGTTACATAGGATAGCTTCAAACCAATAAGGTCTATAACGTAAGAGTATGCCAAGATATGAATTGACGTATAGGAGATGAAAACCAGAAATTCTTGGACCTCTGAGTCTCGGATGACCCTTTCTAGCGTCATATTCAAGAGATGGCAAGTAAGTCAATATCCCAGAGAGCTAATATCCACATCAGTCTAATAACATTAATAGGTAATTGCATGAATATTTGACAGACGACGACTACAAATGTCAGTATTCTAGTTCTAATTATCATAGTGACTATAAAGAATTAATAATGATTCTCAAATGTTACTCGAACATTGCTCAACAACAACTAACAACCAACGTCCAAGTTTTAGAGACACAGCTGTGCGTCACTTACTCACACAAAAGTGTGTCAAAATTCGTATAGAAATTGTAGAGTGTAAACATACCTTTACAACACTCACCAACAATAAGTCCTGAAAACTAGTGTACCTTGTCCTGCTTTATTTCATAGCTATGACACATTGCATTCCTTGATCCATTCGATCAGTCCTTCGTCAACCGAATGCCGGTGACCTGTGTCATGTGGGAAACATTTTCTTCCTACCCTAGCCACTCATCGTGAATATAAACACATTTGTGAGCATTGATGGCCGCGTTTGGCGGCGATGATGATAGATGACAGTAATCTACCCATCTGCGCCAACGTTACACCCTACCACACCACGGCTGCGCTCGACATGCATTCAGCAAAACGCTGACAGGTGATGCATCAGTGCATTAATGCGGTAAAAGCGCATGCCTCTAATGCAACAGTAGCGGGCTCTTCGCGGTAATAAGCGGTTTCGCTGAACGTCCACTGTCCACCACTTGGCACGATATTGATGAGGTTCATAGGGGTCTTGGCAGCGGGTTGCTTTTTTGTGAACAGATGGTCAGGCTTCCTTTCTTGGTAGGCCTTGGCGAATTTTTCTCTCCGCGATTAGATCGTTTTGTGGATGTTGATAGCATTTTGAGTGATGCATGTGTGAGAGGTTTTGGAATGTTGGGGAAAACAATGAGGGTTTGGTTGTGCGTGTAGATCCCTAGAGGCATATGTGTGAGTTATGTGAGTCCTTGAGGAATTGCGAAATTACTGAAATTTCTTTCAGTATAACTAATTCGGTTGGTTTCTCAGAGGGAGATATTTTCTCTATAACTTGTGTGACTCATTGCGCAAAATCAAATATCTTCAAGCATCGATGCGAAGTCGAAGTGTTGTTCCTTTTTCAGCGGGTTTTCACGCATATTTTTATGATGGATCACAACGGGTATGAGCTGACTGCGACCTATTAGCTTTCAATCATAAAAACCCTCCCGATGGATGGATACAATCACGCCACCTTTCGATAGCTACGACGAGTCACGTAGTCTTCCATCACCGGCAAACCAAGACGATGCTATCGGACGCTTTCTCGCTCCGTAAGACGTTGAACCAACAGTCCGGAAGGTGCGCAACAGTCGCTGCCGAGTGTTAATTTTTAACCAGAATCGTACGTGTCAACGATCATATCTTCATAGTGCATTCCTAAGTCGCTTTGTCACTGCCCGGTACTTGTTGTTTGTGCTTCATCGACAGCTCGTTACGACATGTTGGAACCGTTCCAAGAAAACCTGTAACCGATAGAGCAACTCCCTAAATTTGGCCAATGGATGGCGCCGGCATCTCTAATGCCCCCCGGATCGCAAAGCATTCGCTCTAATTGGCCATCAATTATTGAACCGCAAGCTCGACGGGATTTTTATTGCCCTTATTTCTTTATTGCTTGCGGCAAAAGACTTCCGAAAACGAAGGCTGTGTCTCATAATTCGGTAATTAATAAAAATTATTTACCACAAGCGCGACGCCGTTCGGGGGGAGGAAATTGACTGGCGACAGTGTGATTCCACCCACCGGCGAAGAAAAGAATGTTGGTACGGGTTGGCAGCAAATAGCATCCTTGTAGGGGGTACATTTAGGAATTCAACTGTGCGTTCTGTGGAAGGCGTAAAAATGTCCTTCGGAAAGCCACAGGCATGTTGGATGGATGGTTGGCGTTGGCGCTGGAAAATTAGTCATGCTGGGTCAGATTCCGGGGACTGTGGCGAATTTCCCGAAAAAGGAGAAACGGTTTAAGGACACGCTGGCACCCGCTCTATGGCGTCGTTTATTATGCGTGAAATTTGACTGTGCTGGATGGAAGGAGCCGCATACAGTCATCGCCGACCGCACATTGATCGCTGTGAAATTATGGCCTTACGGCAACGGGACGGTTTGCAGAGGGTGTTGGATTGATTAATGTACCGAAAGTGGTAGTTCAGGGCCAGACGTTAAGGGGGATACTGGACCAAATAAATTGAGATACGTTCGAGCAGGGATCGTTAATTTGTGGTCGATTGGTAAGACGCCTAGAAGAAGCCGAAGCATTATTTTCATGTTTAATTGGGTGGAATTTGTAAGAAGTGTTCTATTTTTATGTGACTCTTTTGATACGCGTTCGATAAGGATTTTCTTTTGGGACATACGTTAAGATACGCTTGAATTATCATTGATTCATTGACTGTTTTATTATATAGACTATGAACCTTCTAGAAGCGATTGTAGCAGTTGCTATTTTCCAGGCTTTGTTTCTAGCGAAAAGTTCAACGCCAACTCTTAAAGACCTTTTCCAGCAAACTGGCTCAACAAGTCTGTAGTCCTTCCTACTTTCGAGCGTCTCATGATTCATATTGTGAAGTTGTGGACACAGCTTTTTCTAAGATCACGTTGAATTGATGTACTTTATTCAGGATGCACAGTGTCCGAAGTGCCCAGAGCTCTGCAAGACACCTTAAAGATTCACCACATGTGGGGGTTGAGTGCCCCCTACTAATAGTTGTAAGATGACGTGTATATATCCAGGTCGAAGAAGAAGTAACTGTGGTGGACATCATCGCCCTGATATGCTCTAGCCGAAACATCTGGTACCTTACAGCAGCGACCATCCGAGTGATCTGTAGCATCCTTGACCAGACGAAGTTAAAGTCTGACAGACGTCAGTCTGTAACTGGAAGAAGGAAGAGTGTATTCTCTCACTCTCTCTTAAACAGGCGAAACATACCACGATCGGCTGAGAGTCAGAAGGTCCTCGGATAAGGATACCAAGCAGATAGGTTCAGGAGTTGTGAAGCGTTGTGAAGACAGGATTGGAGTGAATGCAAGACGTCGGCCGGGAGAACTTAGCCATTAATGGATATCCAGGCCTTATATTGTAGCGATGGTTTTGAATTTCCTGGAAGAGTATGCTACCGCGACATGCAGTAGTTCATCGTTGAAAGCTGGAAGAGTGTCATTAGCTCTTCGGTGATCAACGGTGATCGTGAAGCTAAAAGGAGGTTGTAGTTGTAAGTTTCTAACAAGATCTTCTCCACAAAATTAATTTTTAATACAGTTGCATTAAAAAATGTTCTTCTGAATTTGAACAGAAAGGAATCGTTGAGTTTTTAGTTAAATTATATTCTTGGGTTTCTGATTCTATTCAAACTATTTGATTATAGTAACGCCAAACAAATGTTTGCACATTCACCCGGTCCCTCTCTCTCTCTCTCGATGATGTGTTTTACAAATATGGTGCGTTTGAAATATCGGATTCAATTTTCTCACACTGTTCAACCCGACAGCCCCGGTAGGTGTCGTCACGAATTCAATTAGCCCGATGGATTCCGATTCGATAAGCATCATCCGCGCGAATGCCTGCTAGGACTGGGTATGCTGCTGCGCGATCAATGAAAAGTGAATCTTCCTAGCGCGATCGCGAGCCGGTCCGGTGGCTGGCATACAACTTTTCTTTTCAACTGCCACTCGGAACCCCGGAAGACACAATAGGGCGGACAGCAACAAAAGGCATCGGGACCGTTGGGCGTGTATGTGAAAAAAAAAAAAGTTTGTGCGCGAGCGTGTTACTAAAAGAGGGGTGGTTTTCGAAAAGTGAGTAAGCGATTTTTGTTGACCAGCACTCGCCCGCACTGGGAGAGATGGAGCGACAAAAAAATGCATGCATTCCGAAAAACATTCAAATTTTCGGCTCAAATAGTCGACCAAAGGCTTGGCCCGGCCTTCCCTCCCAAGAACCAATAGAGAACCGGTTCGGAACCGGACCGTGTCCCTTCCCAACCGGGGGGACGGTACGAGATTCAATCAAGTTAATTATAAGCAAACAAAAGAGTGGCCGTGTTGTTCTCGTTGTTGGTGTGGCGTGGCCGTATTCAAATGAACCGTCCGTCGAATCGGAATCCGAATGTGAGCCGCTGGACGAAGCGGTGCGGCCACTTGGTAAACCTATAATTTGCTGCTAATCTCGCCTCCAGCCTCGTTGCCCGGCCCCCCCCCTTTGCGCTCGTCACTCACTTGTCACGGCCATCGCTTGAGTGCCCGTCCACCACAAGGCGTTGGGAGGCACAAGTGCGTTCATGATCCGGTTCCACGGTTCGCACCGAGGAAGCCAATTTGACTAAATTAATAAATAGGTTTAATTAAGTTCCCCAACTAGCTTACGGGCTACCATAGAATTCGCGGTCGCCGGTCGGAAAAAAAGGAAGCGCGGAAGCGTGGCCATCAGTACCCGGGCGCGCTCCTAGACTTGTGGCGCGCTCGCGCTCGATGAGATAATTTTGCGTTGGTTTCCTGCTTTTTCATTTACACCTCCTTTGCATGCCGTACTTTTATCTTCAGGGTCACGATGATTAACTAAAGTAGAAACCATTTTGCTAATGGTCGAAAGGACTCTGGGCCACCTTCAAAGGGCGCGCTACGCGGGTTGCTGCTATTGCTACTGGAACAAAGCGAATATTCATTGGGACATCACATGAAAGAGGGAAATAATTGAATCGCTCCCAAGTTGAAGGCGACGCACAGTGGGTTCGCAAGGGACAACTGAGCGACTACTTTATATTTTTTTATTTGATGCATGATTACTGCTCTCAGTATTACTATTGAAGTCAGAGATCCAGATAACAGCACCAGCTTGAGTTTATATTGATAGTTGAAAGGTAAGTTTGTGGATAATTCAAGTCACAATTAGACAGCCAGATAAGACAGACCTCAGACTAGAGGGAACTCTCAGCTATCGCTGGTATGTGCTCCTTGTCCGTGTCTCTAGAAATAAAGCGAATTCAGTAGAATAGAGTCCTTGCTCAGGAATCTCCAGTCTTCAAGGACCTTAGGATCAGAGGATCTATATTTAGGTTCACTTAAATCGTATTAATTCGTCCTGGACTAGCCAAGAGTAGTAGCAATATTGTTACTGCTCGAATACCCACTAACTGTATTGCACCTGCTTTACAGAAACTTCAATTCTTTCACATCCTTGAGTTTACGTACATCCCAAGCTTCTGTACAATACAGCAATTAATTTTTCAAATCTATTCTTTGTATAATATGCAACCATATGTCCATCCATTGCCCATCGTGCATTGCCTGATGAATGAGCGCTTCGGTGAGAGTTGTATATGACGCGCACACGCCTGGCACACATCTGCAGGCGTTATTTGAAAACAATTACAAGTAAATTACATACATTAGCAGAATGTTTGTTATTCGATATCTGGGAGCGGCGCATGATTGTGCTTTGAAAATAGAAATAGATCAATTTCAGACAACGTGGACACACACACCCTAGAGCAACTTACACACTGAAAGCAGCAATACATTTGATGTATTAATTTTGAGCATGTATGAATGTAATGAGTGCCATTAATGAAACAATGTAAATTAAATTACAAAGTAATGCCGTTGCAGTGGAGATGAAAATATGAACATTGTCACCATAACAGTGCCATGCTGACTGGAATGCGTTCCGGAATGAGATGCCATACGTCAGCTTCTTGGAACTGATAAAGCAAGCGTCAGTGGCAGCATTGGAATTCGTCGGTCAAGCGCATCATTGACTCTAGTTAATGCATTGCCATCACTCGTTCGCTCTCTCTCTCTCTCTCGCTCCGTCCCTTTCGTCTTTGTCTTCTTGGAATTAATTCACTTCGATCACACAAACAGGACCAGATGGCCTGATGGGGTTGACGTTTCGGGAATGGTGCATGAAAGTAAAAATTCAAAATCCAACTCCACTGGCTGAATAATTGATTACGTTTTGTGCGCATTCGGGTGGCCTTGGTCACCATTAACCCCACGGTGCCGTATGTGGCACCATGCGCACGTTACCCGCTGCTTCGATACTTTTGCGATCGCATCACGCGATCGCATTTGTGCTTCTTTGTGTCGTTGTGGCAAGCTAGGATGCAGTAACTGGTCGCTGTTTTTAGTTAAATTATATTCTTGGGTTTCTGATTCTATTCAAACTATTTGATTATAGTAACGCCAAACAAATGTTTGCACATTCACCCGGTCCCTCTCTCTCTCTCTCGATGATGTGTTTTACAAATATGGTGCGTTTGAAATATCGGATTCAATTTTCTCACACTGTTCAACCCGACAGCCCCGGTAGGTGTCGTCACGAATTCAATTAGCCCGATGGATTCCGATTCGATAAGCATCATCCGCGCGAATGCCTGCTAGAACTGGGTATGCTGCTGCGCGATCAATGAAAAGTGAATCTTCCTAGCGCGATCGCGAGCCGGTCCGGTGGCTGGCATACAACTTTTCTTTTCAACTGCCACTCGGAACCCCGGAAGACACAATAGGGCGGACAGCAACAAAAGGCATCGGGACCGTTGGGCGTGTATGTGAAAAAAAAAGTTTGTGCGCGAGCGTGTTACTAAAAGAGGGGTGGTTTTCGAAAAGTGAGTAAGCGATTTTTGTTGACCAGCCCGCACTGGGAGAGATGGAGCGACAAAAAAATGCATGCATTCCGAAAAACATTCAAATTTTCGACTCAAATAGTCGACCAAAGGCCCGGCCTTCCCTCGCAAGAACCAATAGAGAACCGGTTCGGAACGGGACCGTGTCCCTTCCCAACCGGGGGGACGGTACGAGATTCAATCAAGTTAATTATAAGCAAACAAAAGAGTGGCCGAGTTGTTCTCGTTGTTGGTGTGGCGTGGCCGTATTCAAATGAACCGTCCGTCGAATCGGAATCCGAATGTGAGCCGCTGGACGAAGCGGTGCGGCCACTTGGTAAACCTATAATTTGCTGCTAATCTCGCCTCCAGCCTCGTTGCCCGGCCCCCCCCTTTGCGCTCGTCACTCACTTGTCATGGCCATCGCTTGAGTGCCCGTCCACCACAAGGCGTTGGGAGGCACAAGTGCGTTCATGATCCGGTTCCACGGTTCGCACCGAGGAAGCCAATTTGACTAAATTAATAAATAGGTTTAATTAAGTTCCCCAACTAGCTTACGGGCTACCATAGAATTCGCGGTCGCCGGTCGGAAAAAAAGGAAGCGCGGAAGCGTGGCCATCAGTACCCGGGCGCGCTCCTAGACTTGTGGCGCGCTCGCGCTCGATGAGATAATTTTGCGTTGGTTTCCTGCTTTTTCATTTACACCTCCTTTGCATGCCGTACTTTTATCTTCAGGGTCACGATGATTAACTAAAGTAGAAACCATTTTGCTAATGGTCGAAAGGACTCTGGGCCACCTTCAAAGGGCGCGCTACGCGGGTTGCTGCTATTGCTACTGGAACAAAGCGAATATTCATTGGGACATCACATGAAAGAGGGAAATAATTGAATCGCTCCCAAGTTGAAGGCGACGCACAGTGGGTTCGCAAGGGACAACTGAGCGACTACTTTATATTTTTTTATTTGATGCATGATTACTGCTCTCAGTATTACTATTGAAGTCAGAGATCCAGATAACAGCACCAGCTTGAGTTTATATTGATAGTTGAAAGGTAAGTTTGTGGATAATTCAAGTCACAATTAGACAGCCAGATAAGACAGACCTCAGACTAGAGGGAACTCTCAGCTATCGCTGGTATGTGCTCCTTGTCCGTGTCTCTAGAAATAAAGCGAATTCAGTAGAATAGAGTCCTTGCTCAGGAATCTCCAGTCTTCAAGGACCTTAGGATCAGAGGATCTATATTTAGGTTCACTTAAATCGTATTAATTCGTCCTGGACTAGCCAAGAGTAGTAGCAATATTGTTACTGCTCGAATACCCACTAACTGTATTGCACCTGCTTTACAGAAACTTCAATTCTTTCACATCCTTGAGTTTACGTACATCCCAAGCTTCTGTACAATACAGCAATTAATTTTTCAAATCTATTCTTTGTATAATATGCAACCATATGTCCATCCATTGCCCATCGTGCATTGCCTGATGAATGAGCGCTTCGGTGAGAGTTGTATATGACGCGCACACGCCTGGCACACATCTGCAGGCGTTATTTGAAAACAATTACAAGTAAATTACATACATTAGCAGAATGTTTGTTATTCGATATCTGGGAGCGGCGCATGATTGTGCTTTGAAAATAGAAATAGATCAATTTCAGACAACGCGGACACACACACACCCTAGAGCAACATACACACTGAAAGCAGCAATACATTTGATGTATTAATTTTGAGCATGTATGAATGTAATGAGTGCCATTAATGAAACAATGTAAATTAAATTACAAAGTAATGCCGTTGCAGTGGAGATGAAAATATGAACATTGTCACCATAACAGTGCCATGCTGACTGGAATGCGTTCCGGAATGAGATGCCATACGTCAGCTTCTTGGAACTGATAAAGCAAGCGTCAGAGGCAGCATTGGAATTCGTCGGTCAAGCGCATCATTGACTCTAGTTAATGCATTGCCATCACTCGTTCGCTCTCTCTCTCTCTCTCGCTCCGTCCCTTTCGTCTTTGTCTTCTTGGAATTAATTCACTTCGATCACACAAACAGGACCAGATGGCCTGATGGGGTTGACGTTTCGGGAATGGTGCATGAAAGTAAAAATTCAAAATCCAACTCCACTGGCTGAATAATTGATTACGTTTTGTGCGCATTCGGGTGGCCTTGGTCACCATTAACCCCACGGTGCCGTATGTGGCACCATGCGCACGTTACCCGCTGCTTCGATACTTTTGCGATCGCATCACGCGATCGCATTTGTGCTTCTTTGTGTCGTTGTGGCAAGCTAGGATGCAGTAACTGGTCGCTGGTACTGGCCGCTGAGGCAAAACTTTCCTACCAGCAGCTTTTGCTGAGCTAAATATCTTCGTCCAGCCTGCGCACACCAGCACACCAGGCAGCCACGATGGCAGGTCGCGGTCGTGTAAGCCTTGATCCTCCAGCATCGTCGAACGGCGATCCGGTTGATTGACAGTTGAGATATTTGGAAATCGGCCGCCTGTTGGCGGTGAGTGTGTGTATGTGTGAGGCGTAATTATGTAGTTTTGGTTCGAAACTCGCCGTCTCGCAGTACGAGTTCAGAGTTTAGCTTAACCTCGAATTGACCGAGTTAATCTTTTAGTTCAACAAATCAGTCTACGTGGTCGTCCCCCTTTTTTGGATAAAGTGGCTCCAGATGTTCGACCAGGAGGGGGACGTGTTTATTTGTTTTAGATAATATAGACAAGTGATTTCGCACTGCTGGTTTTAATGCTCGGAACTGAGAGCGTGAGAAACTGAGTGTTAACCACTGTAGCATTTGATATAGTAAAACTAGAGTTGCAGTTGGAGACATCATCTCATCCAGGGTTTGGGGATTTTAACAGCTGTATCAAATGCTACTGTAAAACCCAATGATTGTTAAGACATGAAGAACTATCTTAGGTAGTTGCAATATTATCAAAACTCTTGTGAAATCATATGCTTCTAATGCAATCCCATCTTCATGAAGTGCCCTTCACAGTCTTACTTAGCCAGTTTTCTTGACACTCACATTTACTCACCGAGCAAGTGTTTTGAAGGACACCTGGTGCACCTACTGGAGTGTTGGAAGACATCATGACTTCTTGGTTAGAAAAAGCAGCACAGCGAACCATTCGCCCAACATTACAGTCTGTGATTGGAACCGTCCCGGACGAGGTCGACCGTGCCGAGTATCGTGTGGCGATTTTAGTTTCACGCCTTATGCTGCGATCATCATCAAACGAATGGCCTCGCCCTGCACCACTGCAGAGGACAGCATGAGGGCTCTCGCTGAGGTCCGATTTTTCGATTAAAAATCTCCCTTTCGCGATTTGTACACCGGCACCCATGGAGGTGTCCCATGGTGGTTGGCTGGTGAAGGGCCACAGCCAGGTGGAGGTCCTATCCTAACCGGTGATGGGCTCGGGAAAGGGAAAGGAACCCCAGCCGAATGGGGTTTTTGGCGTTCCGGATGGGGCACTCGCAGTCATTTATCATTCGGAATACATCAGTTTCTTATTTGCACTGCTCAGCGGGTACCGTATCGGTTTCCTAGCGCGCACCAAGAAATCGAAAGTGTGCATTTACAGCCATTACGCAACGCAACGTGCCTCGGGGTTCCTCGCGAGAGTTCACCGCTCTTGCGCAGATTGTTGGCGTTGCTGGGCCGCTTTGCAACAACGCAAGACTCCTGCCGGGTCGCGAGGGTCACGTAGCAGAAACTCTAGCGCTATCTATTTTGGTGTGTGTCTGTGGAGAGTTGGCGGAGAACATACGGTAGGGTACAAGGATGCAGTTTTTTTAGGAGAGCGGAGAGCTTAATAATGTAAGCGGTTGATTGGGGGTTATAAAATTATGTAAAGAAACCAATAGGGTTTAATGGTTGTTATTGGGTTTGCGAGTGCTTGAGTAGCTATTTTCTATGGCTGTTCGTTGAGTTCTTGTGAGTAGTTTAATCTATATCTTCTTAAGTATTAGAAACGACTTCAATCACGAAATCAGGTGGGCAATACTGACAGTTCTAGCATAGGTAAGACAGGCTTTCTACTCTATGTTGAGGGTTAAATACCTGTTTATCTTTATTCGGCACGAAATATCCTTCATCGTATTTAACCTTCATCGTATTCGTAATATCTGAGTTTTCCAAAATTGTTCTCATTGTTCAGTATCTTTCTGTCAATATAGAGATATCTGAAGTAGAGCAGAAGTCATATTCTACAATAATGCAAGAGCTACAAATCCTTTCACGTAGATGTAGTTCACGAGGTCTCTGGGCTGGTCTCTACTGAGTTGTCAATAGCCCCGTAAATTATAGCTCCAGAATAATGAAGTTTAATTATAACTTAAACATAAACTTCCTTGGGCTTCATATATACCTGAATTGTAAATTTGAGCAGTCTCATCAGCAATACTTCAAAATGTTTGGATATGCAACTTATCAGCTATGCAATTTTGATAACACCAATGAACTGACAGCTATATTATTGTATTTGACAGGTACCCAATTATGGGATCATACCCGAGACATTAATTCTCATAGTTGACGCTGCTTTTGACGCTGACAACTGGTCAAAAGAGAGATCTTTGCAGGACATGGAGTTAAGATGCTAGAATGCTACTCAAATTCTATATATTAGCATTTGTTTATGTATGCTGGTTCGAAAGCTAGTTGTCAAAAATCGTAGATCTTTTCGTGTTCTCGTAACAAGTACTTTTAAGCAGTTCATATCAACTTTATCGTTCATGAAGAAAGGTGAGTAGTTTTATATAGATGCAATAAAAATTAACCTTCGAATGTATTTTTTCTAAGTTAGATTTTATATTTTACTTCCCCAAGCAAAAAGGGGTTTACATCATTGAAATTTTTATCACGGAGTTAGATTTGTTCTACCATATGATTGGATGCAGCTGGTCGATGGTTTATGATTTTGTTTTGCATTTCCGCAGCAACTCCCGGTCCCTGTGTCCTGGTCTAACACATCCGATGACCGGAAGACGCGTTCCCAACTCTTCCGCTGCAGGCTCACAACAGTTCACAACAGTTGCAAAAAACAAAACCCAAACCGGAGATGCATTTGCGTACGTGTGCGTCTGGGCTGGGGGATGCATCGGCCGAATCAACGCCACCATTATCCGGTCGGTCGGACAATCGATTCGTTATGCATCGCGTGCGGTGCGTTGGGGTACAAATATGAATCATTTATTGCAGTTTCAGAGCGCAGGCGGCACTTGCCCATGTCGCCCAACGCCGCCGTTGACGACGTCTTCGTCACAGTGCTCAGTGCTGTCGGTTCGGCGCGGGCCTAGAACGGGGTACGCGCGCGCGCGCGAAACAAGAAAGAAATTGATTATTTATTCCGAAGCCATCGCCGCCGCTATCTCAATGCAATAAATTAGTGGCGCGTTCTAGCACGTCGCAAAGTTGCGGGCTGCGTTGCAGCTTTGTTTGAGCGTTATGCTGCGAATTGCATTTTATGCAGCCCGGATGGTGACCGGGACCCGGGTTCGGTGCGCGATGAGCCGCGTTATTTTTGTGTAGCAGATTTGCAGATGTCTTTACTTACTGTGTATGTGTGTTTTTCCCCGGTTTTGTGCTTGTGGCGTGCAGATTTTGTGCAGCCGCGCACGGCTCGATGACATGACTTGCATTTATTATTGATGGATTTTTCCAAAGCCGCTTTTCGCGCTGGTGCTGGTGCAAACGCTATTATGGTTGGTGGGATTTTGTTTCGTTTACCAGCGCATGATTGCCATCGTACGCGCGGATGCGGGCTTACGGCTGCGTGTACAAAGTAATTGATTGCCTTTTCTTAGTTTTGAAAAAGACGTTTTAATTCACCCCGCGGGGAAGGCGGTTTCCGAGAAAACACGGTGGCAGAGAAGGTTGTGAACTAAGCGACTCAATTAGTTACTACAATGTGCAGTTTGAGGTTGTTGTGCGGCAGGAATTTCCAGTTGCAATGTTTGTTTTATGAAGGAACATGATTTAAAAATATGACTCGTTTATTAGGGAGGGACATGTAAACATTTCAAAGCGTGGCGAGCATTAAGAAGAGTGTCTAATGACTAGCATTTTATAGAACAAATTTGTTTATGAATGAAAATTAATGAGTAAAATGACTAGAATAATAACTTAAAAAAACAATCAAATGACTGAGGAAATAAATCAAAACATAAACATTTTAAACGAATTAAGTGAAAAAAATGTGAAAAAGATGATAATTTAACTCAAAAAGTTCATAAAAAGAACTGGTAAAAACTACCAATAAACATTCAAAATCAAATTAAAGTGAACATCAGTCAACAACATGTTAAAAAATAGTAATTTAGATATACAAAAAAAAAACAGTTAAGAAAAACGAAAAATAAAATTAACAATAAGAACACGAATAAAACAATTATAAAATCAGCAAAAAGCTCACGAAATATAATATAAAAATATAGAAATAATTGAAATTGGAAAACATGTATAAATTGGTAACCCGACTTGAGAGAAAAGAAGGTGAAGAGATAGTCAAAAAAATTTAAAAGTAGTTGAGAAAAAATTGATGAAGTAGTAAATAAATTTGAAAGTAAAGAAAATAATTCGAAAATAAATAATATATTAAGAAAAATTCGTTAAACAAGATAAAGAGAAAAAGAGAAAATATCGTTTATTGCTTATCTGACAAGCATTCAATAAATAAACCCCCGCCCCTGGTTAAAACATTGTCTTGCGAACAGTTAAGAAAGAGCCATAAAATTAACTCAATCACCATCGGACTTGGCGGCACCGAAGAACGGTTCGTCAAATCGTAACCGTTGCCCGCGATTGTTCCCGCCACCACTCTTCCCCCCACCGACCGACCGGGTGTGTAATTTTGTCATTAGGAAAACTTCACTTAATTTCCGATTACAGCACGCCGCCGATTCCGGTGTGTATCATCCGTCCCGGTATTCGCAAAACGGTTCCGCCCTTGTGAGCGCGCGCGCCCGTGTGTTTGTTCGAACGAAGGTGCAAATTATCATATTTTACCATTGGAGTCTCGTTTTTGATTCCCATTGTTTGTTATCCCCGGTTCGTTACAATCGCGCCTCAGTACTTTTGCCGCGCATTTGTGTGTGTGTGTGTGGGTTGAGTGGTGCTGGTACGTCTTAACGAGTCCTAGTTTTTCGGGATGGGTGATTTATTTTCTGCCTTACGTTTGCTCCCAATGTTTACGATGTTTGAAGTCACATCACATCTGAAAAGTGCATCGATTGTGCATTGTGTAAGCATTCCTCCCACTGGTCGGGGTCTGCCGTGCTTTTGCCGTACCGAGGCCAAATGTCATTGTCGTGCTTTTTTATCGGATTTTTGTTAAAGAAATCCAATCCATTTACTTTGGCCGGAGTACGGAATCGACGCCAAGGGACCAGTAAAACAAGCGGAAACAAGCCATTGGGTTTGATCAATCGAATGATGCTTTATTTTTTTTTGGGTGAACCTTTGTGAGGCTTTCTTTCTTTTCCCATCTGTTTCTTAATCAGTGCTGCTGCTTTATTCGATGCTAGGCATAATTACTGGTAATTATTTTTCCACCCACCCACCGATCCATTATCGTGATAGACTCATTTCCCATTGCTGCCGGGGTTGTGCTGCATTTAACATAAAAAATAATGATGGAGAATAACCCTTGAGTGATCTGGGCGATATTTGGAAGCAAGATGTTGAAAAATACAACACATAATGGTGTAGATTTTATTACATAACATGCAAGAAGTAATAATCAATCCTGATCGAGTATCTTGTTCACAAAAACAAAGACTTTGTGAGGAACGCCTATAAGCCATCTTAGATTTTAGCTGGATGCTCGTCTGACTATCATCTGACACTTTATTTGTATCGAGTTGCCTTCTACCACTGATCAAATCTAATTCTCGATACTTCAACACGATAGCAACTTATGGAATTGTTCTAGGCTATGAAACCTCGTTTTTCTGGAACTACGAAGATGTTCTGGTGAGTATGAAACATAACAAAGTTTCTTATTTAAGATTCGATGTGAAATACTTATTTCAAAATAATACTAGATAGACAGGATCAAGTCTCTCACAATAACTTAAAACTAGTCTTAGTCTTAGTCTTCATCTATACGATGTCTAGAACAGATTCCCTTAAACGAACATAGCGAGAACTACCCACGAATAGGAGAACGATTGTTACTTGAAGTTTCAGTATACGTTTACAGGGCTCGGTTAAATTCTTCTAATCCAGAATTCTTGAAGTTTAAATTCATGATGTGTTATGCCTCGTTAACAGATTAACGTAACGCCTTGAGTATTCCTGAAAAGTCCAAGTGGTTTTATTAGCTACCAAGATTGTAAAGCATAATGCTCAAACATGTAACCTGGTAGCAGCGTAAGGGTTAACGAGACCTGCCACTCCGGTACATCGCTCATCCATTCCGGGTCGTAGTTATTCAACCGCCTCCACCGCCGTATCTCCATCATCGCTCTTCGCCGACCCGGGATAAACAAAATGGGATGAATTTCATTTTCAAAATAAACAAACCATCACGATCGTGGAACCGAATTAGTTTTGATTCTCCGTGCCTCGTTCTCTGTACAACTCATACAGCTCCACCACGCGTCTACAATGTTGCTGGTGCGATGGTTAAAGTCTTAACTTGGTGCCTCGATCTAGTTCGCCCGCCCGGAGGTCTATATGGGATTGTGCCGTGTGTTGGGGGTTTGTTATGAGCAAACGGCAGAACAATTCTACGATCGAGTGTGATCGGCATGGGAGAGCATAGAAGTGTTTTGAAAACAAAGACACTATATGCTCGGGTTGCCAGCAGTACGTTGTTTATCTTTGACGCTTCCCATCGCCATCGGTTCTGGGTAAGTAACTGCAGCGGCTTGACCGTCGGGAAATGGAGCCGACCCGGAGAAAAAAACCCCCGCCCTAGCGACGAAAGCATTAGACCACACACACGCATATTTTCACGTGATGTGCATCTGTTCCGGTTTGATGCTCGTCAATGTGTCGGGCCAGTATTTGCTGGCGCGTTGCTTCGGTAATACCACGCATGATGAATGTCGCGTGTTGTGGCCCGCTGGACATGCATTTTTGGGGTGTAATCTGTAAGCCGGTACGCTGGAACCGGCCAGGATACGGAACACTTGTTTCGGAGAGAACAAGCGTTTTTTGTCGGTGCCGGTATCAATCGGGATTGAAAGTTCGGGACGAAACCCCGGCAGGCACAATTTAGTCGATAGAAGATACACCGCTGCGGTTGTGAATAATGAGCTGCGAGGAGATGCGTAGCATTGGGGCTTTTCTATGCAGCGCGTTATTAGTAGCGCCTGCGGAAGCGAGCACCAGTAATCAAATTTAATTGAATCTCTTGCGAACCATCCCAATAAAGGGCTTTCGCTTCACCCTCCCAAGAGCGCCTTCGGATGTGATCGTTTATCAGTGTTCGAGGTGGGAGAGTTCGGGGTCGGCGGAGAAAAGGTGGTAATGTAATTAAAGTGCACAAAACCTCCATTTCCACGCCACTGAAGGTGCGCCCCGGAGATATGGTGTGAGGGCTTTGGTTGCAATTGGTTCCCAAACCAGCACGGTGACATGCGTTTCCTGATAGCGAATCTAGCGCTTTAGACAATCGAGATTTTGTCAATAGCATGGGAGGACATGGGCAACTTCAACCGCTTTACGACGAACTATTTGCCGAACCTGCTCGATGGCTTGCCGTGTAAAACTTGTTTGCATCCGGCGGGTAACAATCGTTTCGGGGTAACCGGGGATTCATCCTGATTGGTGGCAATTCTTCCCGATGGATGGGCGTAGGTAACAATTGGAAAACCCCGATCTCGTGTCTGACGTTGATGAGTATGTACAGTAAGTTCGCGAAATTCGTAATTTAGATATTACATAAATTGAGGACATAGAGAACATAGCGTTATGGAATAGCTTTGTAACTACGCACCTCCAGACAAGACTGTGACAAAGTGTTGATGCAGATTGAGCCTGCATTGCGTTGTCGGGTGTAGCGTGAGTTGTTTAATGGTTCGGCGATGCGGAGCAGAAGAACATTGAATTAAATTGCTTTTTGTGTGAAATTTAGTCCCGACGCAGGCTAGAATTTTCGTCAATAGATGATGCATGATGAGTTGGAAGATTGGAGCCGTTACCTATTGTTGCCATATCGCGCTTTGTAAGCTGCAAAAGCGGGAATGCAAGCATTAATATGCAGCTTTTGTTGGAATGCTGGGAATGGTGGGAACATTCAATCAGAAATGTGTATCGGGAGGAGCATTTTGGCGACTTCACTCCAATTTCTAAGGCTTAACTTAATTGACGCGAAACGAGTCAAATGTGTGTAATCAGAAGTGATGATGATTAGAATGGTTGACTCTTCCCGTGAAACTTTCTCACATAATCGAACGAAATTAAATAACTTTTCGGTACGAAGCAACCGAACCGATGCTTGTTTATCTAAAGTGTATTTATATTTTTTTCCCCTTACCAATGTTATGATAGATCGATCGGGACCGGTACGGCGTTAATCGGCTCCGGTCGCGTAGCAAACGTGCCGGACAGCGCTCGCTCTAAGAGTCGCTCTCGCATACTGGCGCATTACGCACTGAGCAAATGTTTGACTATCCGAAAATCCGAACACCGGCGAGTAAAATATCGGAAAATTGGATTGCACTGTAAACATTGTCTGGCCAACCGAGCAAGCGTCTGTGTTTTAAGGATTTTCAGACGAGTTTTGGGCGACCGGGCTTTTGGGGGTATGCACACACACACCGCATCGGGAGATAATTTAACCAGCCTGCAGCCTGGGTTGCATGTTGCTTTGGGAAATGTTCGACTTTCGGCAACTTGACGGCAGCAACGGTGGGATGAGACCCGGAGATCGTCCATGACCGAGCGTTGTTTACTGTGCGGTCGGTTGGCGCTATCGTTTGCATGCCCGCAAGGGTTTGGCGCGTCCGACCGAGTCCGTACTGCGTTCACAAAACCTCCGGACCGATTATTTTACGATAAACGCTGTTTGGTAGTTTGGTTTTCGTGTAATTAGATTATCGTGCTGAAAGTTAGCTGCCGGAGCTGTGACTCCACCGCCGAGACAGTTTGTGTGGGGTTTGATTGTAAATTTGGCGAAAATGGTATTTAAGTTTTGTTGGGTGATGAGCGTTGTTTATCGGGGTGGTGGTTCATTAGGTGCAAATAGAGGTGCCCGAGTGATCTGTACCACCTGCAACTTCATTAGTGTTTTTGACACTTTTAATTTGATGCGGGCCAATGGGAGAATCAAATTAATCCTTATTAGTGTGCGACAAATTGTGACAACGGTGTGAATTCGAGGTATCGGAATTATATTGCCGTGTTTGCATCGGAACGTGTCAAACGTAGAATTGACCTGTCAATAGCCCAAATGCTTGACGGTTTTAGGCGCTGGAACGAATTGTTTCACCGTCGATGACATAATCCATCAAGCAGGGCGGAGCGTTTGCTGAAGGACAGATCAGATGTTGATTTGAGAGATCAGATCTAGGAGTTTTCTTTGTGGGAGTTATTGTTCCTCATATAAACTGTTAATTCTGATTGATGAGCGAGCTATAGGGCGTTCGTAATTAAATAGATAATTAGAGCATAAAGAGTATGCAACTTTCTAGACTTCGTCGGAGAGTAAATGTTTACCTTTTTATAGCGAGTTGCGTACTAGTATTTCGTAATATACGCCTAGCTGACAGCTGTGACATGAAGTAGAAATGTGATACTTTGGCTCCTGATCTGATAGCCAGGCCTCCGTTACTTAACGGTCTGCATCTCTGCACCGCGTCAAAAAGCTGACCGACAATTCTACTCACAAACAGTAGAACAGTAGGACAGGATGTCACACTGTCCGGTGTGACCGGTCTCTCGCAACCCCTGCCAAAACACTTGCCATAGCAGCAGGATCTCCGTCGTTTGGCAAACCGATACCGATTTCACTTTCTACGCCACGGTTCACGTCACCTTTTGACACCGCACATCGGGTGGTCAGCCGAAGAAGGTACCGCGTGAAAGGTACCGCCACCTAGAGCCGGTTGCGCAATCGTGTTCGGCTGTTCGCCATTTTTACAAAGCAACGTACCGACCCGAGGCCAAGAAATTGGTTTTCAATTGTCATGTCCGACCGTGCGTCCGTGTGTCGAGTACGGTTAAGATTGATAACTCGCTATTGATTGAGCTGTCCCGAAATAGAGGTGACCAGCGTTTCGATCGCTGGACGAGCGAAGGTACCACACGGCACCCAGCGACAATGGCCGCACGCACCTTAAATAGACCGCGCGCGGGACCTTCGGTTCGTGGTTCGGAAATCGTTTATTTTAATTTGTAAACTCAGCGGGAGTTTGCGTTCACCCGGCTGGGCCGTCGAAACTCACCGGCCGGCATGAATGGCCCCTTTTGGCAAATCAATGAGGGAACGGGCGATTTCCCGAAAGGTGTCAAATCACTGAACGGTTCGCTGATTAGATCTCTTTCAGCTGCAAATGCCATAATATCGGTTCTATTGTGTGGTAGTTTATCGTCGGCCTTGCACGACGTGTCGATCACCATTCACGGACCGGACCCATTCGGTGCCGGTTTTGGGGCTTGGGAATTGGGATGGTGGCTGGTTGTGTGCTGGTTGGCGAAGGTAAGGCGCCTCGGCTAGTTATGTTACGCTTTAATCGAATTATATGGCTGCAATGTAACGGTGTTTTGTGGTGGATTAGTAGTTTGAATAAATGAAGACTTTTTCCAGGAAGTTTGCAAGAGTAAATAAATAAATGCTATAAATTAATTTGAAACGAAAGGGCAAATAAAATGATTTTTTATATAATTTAAAAGATATTTTTGAGTTCACTACTATCAAAGTTCATTATAGCTGCTTTTGCACTTCGAAAAACTGCGTTAGAATAGTTGGGTTAAGTAATTGTTATCTCAATCATCTAAACGATTAGTAACTTGCTTGGCTTTAATTAATCATTTGAAAGAATCCAGACAGTATAGCAAATATTCATTATAGCAGAATTCATTATAGCAATAAATTTTCAGATGTTTCCAAAAATTATATAATAAAATTATATGACTAAGATTTTATAGCTTTATTAGCCGTACTAGTTTTATTTTCATAAATGCTTTCAGAAATGAATTAGTAAATTATGTGCTATAAATTCATTCAAGTTTTTATAGCAAATTTGTATGCCATACATAAAGCAAAAATTGATAATTGTAACTAATATCCTATGTCAAGTTCTAATTAACATTTCATTAAAAGAATATAACAATTATTTGCTATAAATTCATTTTATTTATTGTAGCTTTGAAAAGCATTTTGCGATTTTCTTATAAAGGAGCGTTTCTATTCGATGAGCCCTGTTGCTCGTTTGCATCGTAATGCAATTTATTTTATCCTATCGTTGCGCCACACTTAAACAAATCTACCATTTCTAGCTACTTTTGCCATTATGCACTTAACACACCACTATACCATCTATAGCCTCAATTCGATTCATTCGCATCAGTACTCACTCGGATGATAGAAGGTGATTAGCTACCTATCCACCGAATACTGCGGAAAGCCGTTTTTGTTTCCGATAGCAGAAAGCTTTGAGTCCCACTTTTTCAACCATCAAAAGCTTTAGATAAGACCAACCTCAGCCAGCGTCACGCAACACAAACGGACACGGGTTCCAATCTGTTAACGAAAGATAGATGCTCCATGCAGGCTGCTACAACGGTTTGCGCTATTTCCTTCTTCAGTTCCGCCCGACGACGAATGGCAAAATCCGCGTGAAGCAGTTTCCATTATCACGGCACGGTCATCCCGGCAACGAAAAAAAAAGCCCCTTAAACGGAAAGGTTATCAAGTCACCGAGCTTCCCTCGGTTCGGGGTCTGGTGAGATTGAGTGAAAATAGATAAACTGAAGAGTTGGGCAGGAAAAAAAACACAAACAGCTACCTTCACAGCTCCAAGCTCTCTCCGTAAGCCTACAGGTTGAGTGATTTAAATCAGTTATCCACAATTCGGCATTAGTTTCAGCGCCGGTTTCGATCGAATGGAAATTTAAACTAAACTTTGTTTAATCTTCTTACGGGGCAACAGGTCGCCTGGGCGCTGGTTGGAGTTCGATTGAAAAGTTGCCCCGCGGGTGCAGCTTCGGTTCGATCCCGGTTGTAACGGATTGCGTGCCCGGGCACGTTGCGGATGGCGATGAAATTTAAATAATCAAAACATTAGCTCCGAGAGCTGGCCCGGAATGTGCGGACCAGCGCGTGAGAGGTTGGACGTAAAATTGGGTGAAAGAAAAAAAAAACCCCCCGGCAGCACTACAACACATCCGATGGACTCTCCGCATTAGTGGATGTCGTTTTGGGACTGGTACGGGTCTGTCCGATCGTGTAGATGTCGCTCATTACACGGTCACGCGGCTGTCATTTGTCGTGCGGCCGCTCGCGACTTATGTCAAACCGTTGACGAGCCGGAGGTTTGTTTTTATTTGGGTGGTGTTTGGTGATGGTGGGGTAGTAGTAGAGTGGGTGCGATGTGTTGAAAATTCTTGCAATCCAACGACACATCACACCCACTTGTGTGGGATTTGAGCGGGTGTCCAAGAAGCGGACAGAAAAATAGAATCTAGAGCGGTGATAATTTTATGAAGTGTAAAACATTCTGACAAACGGATCTTGACAGTCAAGTAGTCGCTGACGCTGTGGTTGCTGATGAACTCTCGCGTGTGTGTTTGTCAGCCGGTTTAAATGTTAATGCTGTTGTTGTTCTTTTTTTTTGGTTCTCCTCTCCGTAGGCTCAAAGACGGAAGATTTACGCATAGTTTTGAAATCTCCGTGTTTGGGAAGTGAGGCCGTTTGGTGCATCGTTGGATGTGCTGTGTGATTATAAGCCATGATTCTGACACGTCTGTGCATTGTGTCTGGGTGATTCTTATTGCAGAAATAAGGAAGAAGAAAAGAAAAGGTATTGAGATAGTTAATACCGGAAACCTTTAGTATCCATGAAGTTTTAGGAGATCCATGAACACAAATCTACAAGAACAAATCTTGGAACCAAACCTGAATAACTATGTATTTTTGAATGTGATTCTTAAGAGCAGACTTCGAAGTTGTTGAAGATCTCATCCTTGAATCCCATCTGGATCATCTCTATGTTACTGTACTACAACTTTTGCATCCAACTATTGTAAGACTTAATCTAGACATGGTAACCAAAAAACCGTAGGAAGATAGAATTGACTCTGGCTAGAATATATCTTAGCGACATTACGAAACTAGCGACGAGACCACCACCACAAACGATGGCAAACCCAGTGGCATCGTAAAATTGACACACCGTTGACGTTGAGCACTGTCGAGGGAATATCGCCCAGGCAGCAGTTTGTCGCGCCCGTGCGCTCAACGTTTCTCGTGAAATTTATCTTGACCAGGTTCTTGCTGCAGGTCGTAGGGGTTGGTAATCGTTTGTCGTGAAGCCGTATTTGGTGTGCCCTGTTGTCAGGGTTTTTGGTCTAGCCGGCCGTTACAATAAATCGTCACCCTGCTGGCTGGTTGTGGCCTTTGTTGGTGTTACTGCTTTTATCGGTTTGCCTTTATAAACAAGCGAGTGAGTGAGTGATATATGTAAGTGAAGAAGTAGAGGACGACTATTTACCTTTGCAAACTACTATTAAAGACACATTCTATAAAATTCAACTTTAACTTCAAGTCATCAATTCCATCCTCCCAAAAAAAGCATATTTCTCCACTTTCGCAATGGGAAAGGCAAAAGAAATAATCGCACTGATCCGGCAAGATTATCCTTCACCGAGGTTTTCCATTTTCCAGCCAGCTCAATCTGGATGATTGATTGATTAATTGATCTTGGATTGCACCAAGATTACGCTCGATCGGCTTAGGTTGTCCTATTCCAATGCTTTTTTCTCTTTATTGCGTGCGTTTTTTTTGCTGTCTCTCACTCTCGTGTGCTAATGTATCCGCATCCGTTCGACTCCTTCGAGTGAAGTGCGTCGAAGGAAGTAGATTGATGACAGCCTATCAAAGTGACCGTACCGGTAAACGTGCCGGCACGATGAAGAGAGCGAGTGCGATAGGCGAAAAAGAGCGAACGCACAAAAAAGAAGTCCGGCGACTAGAAACAGCACGCCCGAACAACCGGAAGGTGGAAAAGCGTTTTTATTCCCGCTTCCTTCTTCGACAGGGTAGCAAAACGAAGTACGTACTTGATGGAAACATTTCCCGCTCGATGAGTTTCGATGTTCGAGTGCGAAAGTGGACCTGATCTTCGCCATCATCTTCCGTCGGCGAAGTCATAAATCACGTGGCCTCCGTAGTGGGCTGAAGTGCTTCCGGGGACGTGCGTCGCGAGATTCTGGTGATGGACCCTGGTTATGGATGGTTGATAAATTGGGCCGGTAGAATGTCGTCCCTGCTTTTCTGCTCTGTTTACTCTGTCGGGCTCTCTGGTTGACGGCGCCTGTGTTGGAAGTTGGACGAGTTTTGATGCCATGTTTCGGTTGTGTTGGTTGGATGCTGAGGCTCCGCTTGAACGCCTCTGGTAGAAGTAGCGTTTGGTTTTTTTTGCAAGTGACTGACCACCGAGAGGCTAGTCGAGTGGGTGCTTCCATGCGGTCACCAAAACCTTTGACATCCGCATAGGACTATTGTCTTAAATTAATGAACTGTAACGCTTCCTTCGGTCGAGGCCTCCTCTCATGTTGGTCATCTAAGGACGCCGTTCCTGGCGGATGGCGTTTAGATAGCTTTTCCGTGACCCATTAAGGCTACGGGCACACATATGCGGGATGAGGATAGGAAAATCCTTTTAAAAAAACGGGGGATAACTTCTCTACTAGATGAGCCGAGTAGTTCTATTCGGAAAAGCATCCCAAAAATAGAGGTTGGCAGGAGTAGTTCTTTCGCACTCGGGCGCTCTCCGCCACAAAAAACCACCCTTCTAATCGAAAAGTTTCCGCTTGAGTGATAGTTCCGGTGATGTGTGCTCTAGTTTTAGGCTGGACTATACGTCTAGGTTGATGCGTTGATGCGGTTACAAAAGAAAAACCTTCCCTTTTTACATGACTGGGTTGAACCGTAAAGGTTGATGAAATCTGTTCGAACGAACAAACACATTGGGAGCGTTCATCCGTTACCGGGGCTCGGTAAATGTGTTCTTTATCCACGATAAACCCTGGATGGAGAAACGTGGCGTTGGTTGTGATGGAGTAGATGTGTTTTCGTTTATGGCAAAATTCAAATTAGGGTGACAAATTTTACGCTTTTTCCACCGGCAAGAAGTGATAGTTTGTGGTGAACGGGCACTAGAGAGAACGAGCAGGAGCGATGAGCATTTCTGGAAGATGTCTATCAATAAGGTCTACTAGAATCCTTTAATTTGGACGATATCTTTATGAAAAGGGAACAGAACTTTAGAACTTCCTATTGAGGATGAATTCTGGAAGAACTTTAAGATAATAATGACATTGAAAATAGGCGAAGACTTGTGGCTTTGATATCCGAACTCCCGGACTTCATTCGGCATCTGGATAATTTCTTCATAATAGGGATTTTCAGATGGTCGACAAGATCTTGGAGGTCGTCCACGGTGTCCTCAATGTTGGTCGGTGCTTTAAATCATTCTTGATTGGATGGTTTCGTGAGCATCAGATCGACTCTACGCTTTTAAACTTCGCAATGCATCTATATTAGAGAAGTCGACTTAAGTGGTTATTGGGTGGATTATTTAACTTTTAAAGCCACGCCTGAAGAAGTCAAGGAATACCAACAAGGTTGCAGATTAAGGATAAATGTAAACAATCTCATCTTCATCATACTCGCTTATAAGCTTTAATTTAATAATTAACCATAACATTTTAAACTGCTTACACTTTACTTATCGCAAACCATTATCCACATGAAGGTGCACTCTCACTCTTTCACCCACAGCCACCAGGTCTTCGTTCTAGTATCAAAAAAATTATTTCCTACCAACCGAACAAATCATCTACCGGGTGAGCATTATTCATAACAACCAACACCAAATGTTGCTGGTGCTGCTGTTGCCCCATAAATACACTCTACCAGTACCAGGCGAACTTTAACGTTCGCCTTTACCCGGTCCAACCAAGGAATCACCTCAAAACACGACGAGACGAAGCTAACGAGTGTACCCCACCGATCCGGAGGCGAACTTTCTCGAGCGTAAGTAGTTTAATTTATAATAAAAATAAATTGCATCAAATTAGCTGAAATAACATCATCTTTGCGAAAAACTTCGCGAGAATGTGCGATTTTGCTTTGCTGCTTCCCTTTTTTTTGCTTCTTCCATTTCTTCTTTATAGCAACAACATTGCTTGCCCTTTTTGGTGGAAACTGCGTCGGTACCAGGGCGGCAAATAAACTTCAACTTCAGCAGCCGGAGCAACAGCAGCGCGAAGCAATGACTTCCATGCTTAAAATTAATGATTGTGATGAATATTCACTCACTCTTCACCTCTGCTGCTCGAGGTGTTTTGCTCCGGTCTCGCACACGGACGATGGTGGTCGTCGGCAATCGCTCCAGAATCTTCATCACTTCACCCGGTGCTGAAGCTCCCGGTGAAGAAGTAAGAACGATCAGCTACTTAGAGCAATATGCATGCAAATTACAATTTAAGAGTTTTGCACAAAACTTTCCATACAAACTCGTGCCCTCGTGCGAATCCTTTTACCAGGAAGAGGGGGGAATATAGGAAGGGAGAACCTATGGACTTCTCCCCAAATGGGGAATGCACAATGCTTCTAAATGCACCAATTTTCACACTCCGTTTTGTCGACACAAATATTTCCGGCCCAAGTTTTGTTGTTCCGTGTTCCATTTTTGGAGGGAGTTGCTATCTTGAGCTTTTCGGCAAGCATTTGGTGCTCGCGTGCTTGTACCCGTAAACCTTTTCCGTACCTCATCAAAATGTCTTTCGCAGCGATTTCCCATTTTAAGGAAGCCAAACATTTGATCGTGCTGGAACCTTTCTTAACTGGGCGAGATATTTCATCCGCTTGTTTTGTGTCAGCGTGGAGCGGGCGAACCGAGAGCTTTTAATGCTAACACCATCCATTGGCCCGGTGGTGTTTGGTGTTGATTTTGGGGATCGTCCTTTCCACAGAGGAGGCTTTTGGGAAGCAGCCGCGCTGTCTGTTTTTTTGTTTCGTCGAGAGAAGGCATTAAAATTATTTTTCACAGTTCCGCGGTGTCGTCCAGTAAGTGCGAAGCCTTCGCACCGTGCGTGCGGTGTGGTTTTTTCCCGACCAAGAATGATTATGGCGTGAACAAGTTTAATGTCTTCAATTAAAGTGCAAGATTTATGAGCATGACAGTGAATGTCGAAGCTGGAGCGGCGTGAGCTTTACCGGGTGTGGGTCTCTCTCTTTGCGGGCGAGCTAATGAGAGTGTGGTGCGATCTGGGTCTGGAATTTGTCATCGTTCAGCCCTCTGGACGACCGTCAGGCACAAGGAGAATGTTCCCGTACGAGAGGAGGATTAAAATATGTTTATGGGCAACCGTGGTAACAACATGCCAGGCATTGTGTGTACTTTGGGGAAGAATTTATTTTATTTGCTCATCTCTTTGAGCTTGTCAGCGGTGAGTGTGATGCTGGGAATACCTTTTTGAGGGATAATATTGTTCAAAGTAAATGACAGACATTTTAGTACTTTAAACTACACACTAGAAGGTCTCTAAATTATCCATGCATAATTGAATTAGCAAAGGAAATATCAAGAATAAAGAAATTATTGGACTTCTTAAAAACATTAACAGATTATATTGCTTCTTGGATATCACAATGATCCATAGTGCTGCGACCAGGTTGGGACGATCCGGACTTTGTAATAGGCCATGATTGAGATGATGTGATGGCGTTGTTGGCTCCACTATAAAAACCGGGATAAGCGTTTGTAGCTCATGATAAGTCAGTAAATTAGATCTCTGATATCTCCAAAAGCAACTGAGCTAGTTCTTGGGCGATTAGGCGTAGTTAGACTTGCATAACTACTATCGATTTATTAAGCATATGAATCGAAATTTAGTATTAAAACGATAAGTTATAGTTCTGCTGTTTGTCTAAATCCTGGAGAGGCATCTGCCTTCCAATACTAGCTTCGTTGATCTGGGTTTGAACCTTAACTTGAACTTGGAGCTCCTGCTTAGACTGCTCGTTTACTGATCATTGTTTTCATCTGAATGTTCTCCAATTGATATAGGGTCCTGCTCTTAAAAAAACCTTGCTTGAATGCAGTAATACAAAGAAAAAAGATTCGTTAACAGTGAAAAGGATTCGTACTGTGTGTACTTACCTGATGTCTTCGTTAGAAAGAAACGGTGGATACTTTACGAATTAGAAACTTTGCAGGATCAATTAAAGATTAATAAAGTTTAAAAGGAGATGCGCTAAATCTAGAGATAAGAACCTAAGGCTACCTGACATAAGTCTTAAAAAACCTTAAAATATCTGGGACAAACAAATGTCTGAGTAAAAGAAATATAGTTTTAAAATAATGATACATTAATTGAACGTCAATTGAGAGCAAATATTCTTTTTTCTCAAATCTTTGACGGAAGACACTCACATAAAAATCGTCGAATGGAATTCACTCACGTCCAGAAGTCCCCGGAATGCAGGCAATGTGTTAAATCCAAATGAAGAAAATTCCAAACTCACACAGCACACACACACACACACACACCGACAGCGCAAAGAGAAATTGCGATGGACGTGGATGCTTTCAATTACGAAACTTGAAAACGGAGCGAAGTGTACTTTACAGAAATGGAACCACAAACTGCCGGGCGAAACAATTACTGAAATGGACACGGTACAATTCCAAACCGTGCAAAGCGGTTTGCGAAAGGATAACGATTGGGACCACCACAACAGCAACACCGAAAAGAAAACCCTACCCGATATCGACCCCCCCCATCCACACACACACACGAACTCCGAAACTTCTCGAGAGCGCTTGTCGTACAACGGTTTGCGAGAAGCAACAACTCTTACGTCTTTCGTCTGCTAACAATGGACAAGTGTAGCGAAAAGTGGCGGTCCGTGTCTCGTTCAGGGCGAATCCTTCGGCGAGCTTCAGCAAAGCCACCAGGAGGGTTTCGAGGCTTCCGGCGAACGAGTTCCGCCGTCACCGTGCGCATCTTGACATATTGAACTTGTTACAGATTTCTTCACTTGATTGGTTTCTGTTTATCTTTCTTCGGTGCGCGTTTTTGGGGGACGCTGACGCTGACTTTTACCGCCGGAGCACATCCGCGATGCCGATTGCGTTCCGATCCGGATACGGGATTACAGCGGTACCATGTTTGCCGGTTGGTACCGAATGGCTGACAGGCAAGGAAAAAAAACAACACGAAAAGTGCAACTTAAATGAACAACAATTTGGAAATGATCCGGGGACGAACCAAAACTGGCAGAGCATCTTGCTCCGGTGCTTTCCACCGATATGTTCCGGTCACGACCGCGCGGTTTTTTGGCACGAAAATGCACTCACCGAAGAGTTGGTTAGCTTCCCCCGAAAAGCGGATCGTTTGTTTGTGTAAGCCATTCTTCAAGAGACAAATTGTGGCCTTTAAGGTTTCTGTGTGCTTTCCTTTCCTGCTCTTTGCTGGAGAATAAATGAACCATTTGCTGAGGCATCATTCAACCAAAAAAAAACACACACGTTTGGGTGCTTCTTCAGCTTCACTTTCGTTTTTGGTTTCTTTTGGGGAGATGATTTCCTTCAGTACGATTTCTTTTCCCTGTCGAGCTAAGGCAAGAGTGGTACGGAACGGCCGGTAAGGCCAGAACACCAATTGGGTATCGAGCCGATACAAATTACTTACAATTATCCGTAATTTGTTATGCAAATGTAATTATTTTCGATTACTCGTTTTCTGCTGCTCTCGTTAGCCCGGGCGGACGTGAAAACTCGGAATGATTGAGTCAGAGCAGCCTAAAAAGTGAAAGGTGGCTGCTGTGGGATGGACTGGTCGAAAAGAGGACGGAGGAGGAGGAGGAGGAGGAGAAGTTCCTGATGTTTAGTTGTGCCAGAAGTAAATAGTTTGTAAGCCACGGTCGGAAAGCACGATCATCATCATCATCATCATCGTGATCGTTGGTGGTTTGGTTGCTGACTCCATGGCTCCATACTATACGAAGCTCGGGAATGGGGCAGTAATCAACGAGATTAGAAGGCCGGCACACGAGAAGAATTGTACAACAGGCCACGGTAAAGACGCGGTGTTCGCTGGCACTGTTACATAAAACAAAAGCGCACTGCACGAAGGCAGACTTTCCTCGGGTTTCCGCGGTTCCGGTGGGAAAGGATTTGCTGTTACCTCGAATATTGGGCATTAAGACAATTATCTCGTACACCCGGACCCGGACGGGTTGGATGTAATGTGATTTTGAGTCATCAATTAAAAATTATTCGCTTTCGCTTGCTTCGCGATGCACATTGGGCATTTGGCGTGATGTGAGCTTAATACAAGGCATAAAGAGGACTTGATTCTTCTTAGGGCTTTATTGGAAATGATTTATTTCATATCTTACTTGATTCTGAAGTTAAAAACTTAAATTTGGAACCAAAACATGGTCAAGAAACATCATAAGTGACATTGACTATTAAATTAATCAGTCCTGCGTACCAACTTCACTGTTATGATCTTAAGTCCTGGACAGTTTCCAAGGATCTGATCAAAATAAAACTATTTCCCTATCAAAAGTTTTATCCCGAAAAACTCTCCAAACGGCCCACTGTGCTACCAATTCCAATACCATTTCACGATCAATCATTGCACTGCACATTCACATTCCGTGTGAAAAACACACCCCAAAAAAAGAAAAGCTTTTGTTAATTAGACCATGGCTTCGTAATTGTTGCAATTTGTATGGAAAGCGTGTGGCGTAGGGGCTTTCGCACATTAGTTGCAATGGAGCAAACCCATTTTTGCACATGACATCGCCATTACTTACTGTGCAACTGGAATCTTCCGGAACGCGATGTCTCTCCCCAACAGCATTAGACGAGCGCAATGAAAATCAGTTACCGTTTTTCCCGGAACTCACTTACTTGTTCTCAGCGTTGGGGAAGCTGTGCAAATTTAATTAATGTTAAAAACGGACATACACATGATAGCTACAGAGCAGAGAGCCGGGAAATGGCATTGCATCATTCATCATCGTTTCAAAATTTGACCTCCTGCTCAAAACGCAATCCTTTCCGTTCCGGGAGCGTTAAGCTAAAGTTCAAACAATGGAATCCGAGTTGTGGTTGTCACGCAGGCCGTACAGTGTTCAGGGATTCTGCAACACAGGATAATGGAGCCGAGTGTTGGTGAGCTGCAATGTACACGGAACCCATCATCACCCGGGCGTCACAGGCTGTGCTGACGTTTGGACAATCGGTTACGTTTTGACGTGTCACTTCGATTCAGTTTGCGTGTCGTCCGGCATCTAACTGGGTGTACACTTTTTTTCTTTGTGCATTTAATGTTGCTTCGTTACATGCCCCTTTTGATTGCGGAGATCCCAACAATACAGAGATCCTGCTGGTAGGATGCGTGCAAGTCCTCGGTCTCCTCGAGGACACCCTTATTTGCGGACGCTCCGGGGACAAGTGAGACATTTTCGCGATTGTATCAGTTTACAGAGCTAGAGTGAAGAAGGCCTCGCCACCGTTTATTTGGAGTGTTGTCCAAATTCGAGACGGATTAGGGGTGCGTAAGATTGATGCTGTTGTGGATTTTGCCCGAATTCAAGTGAGGGGAAACATCCCGAGAAAACCCACAGTATCCCACACACTAATCCCGAAACTCACCGTGAAGATTGATGATAATGCCTTGGTAAACAGGTCGTAACGGTTAGTTCGTTTTGTAGTGAGTGTGTTAATTAAATGCATCTGCGCTTTGTTTACACTTGCATTAGGTGCAATCAACGGTTGAGATGTGAGATTTTCGGTCACCGTTTCACTGCATCATCCCCGGCCGGAATGTTCCAGCTATGGAGCGGTTGCTGTTGATTGCTGTTTTGAGGTTATAAGTGAAGGATCGCTTGTCGTGGCGTTGGGGATTTGTAGATGATGAAGGAATGTAATGCTTTTGTGTTAGAATAGGTTTTTTGAGTTTCGAGACTCAAAATCAATACCTCACTGTCGGCAAGTAATGATGATGTCATCAAGAATCATTTCGGTACCCAAAACAACATGTAAAAGACTCCATACGTTACGGAGAATGGCACCCTTCACCTTAATAATGACACGAATGAAAAGATTTGCTCCCCTTCTTTTCAACGAAGCCAATTCGCTAAGAAATTCCCTCTACGCAAAAAAAAGTTAAACCCTAATGCACCTTCACCAATGGTAGCGGTACTCAGGAGTCCGTATCGTATAATCATAAATCATTTAAAATTTATATCCCTCCTCGATTTTTCGAGACGCTATCATATTTTATTTATGCTTTCATTTGCTAACTATGTATGTCCTTAGCAGAGGCGTAACGTCATCGTGTACCGGTGACTTCACGACGCAACAACTCGATCGGGTGCAGTGCAACCTGATGTGTGTAGACTCCGAGCACAAGAGTGTCCCTTTCTCGTTGAGATTTCCGGACGACTAGAAAGTGGTGTGATGGTTTTCGTAGACCTTCGGTGTTCGGGTTGTTAGTAATGTACGGTCCCTCGTCGACACAAGACCTGCACCCGTTCCACAATCGACACGGTACAATGCCACGGGACATGAATATTTTCATGCCTGTTTAAACTATTCCGAAAAGGTCGTCCGCGCATTTCGTTGCGTGCCGGGAGTCCGGGTGTATGCGGCAAACGATTAGCAGAAGGAAGTTACTTGAACTCTCCGAAGCTACCATACACTCTGTGATACTCTGTGTGTGGCGTACGATATCTTGATGGAAATGAACCGTAACGACCGGTAGCTTCTGGTGCCGGAATAGCTTGGCAAGAATGTCTGCCCAAGCTGGGGTTATCCTTGGCTTGATTCTGGCGACAAAAAACCGCTTCTCCCCAGAATTGCATCCATCGTCATCTACCTAGCCAGTCGTCCTGTCTCGATGACACGCTCCCATCGTCAGAATTCCATAACCACACATAACCGGCCAAAAAACAAGGGATTCCGACAAGGTGCAGGACCAGAACGATGTGACTTTTCCATCAACTCTAGCGTACGTCCCGGTTCTGGCCTTGGCTACCCTCTCGGACGGTATTGAAGTCGGGGCGGACGTCGGGTCGAAAACATTGCTTTCGCATGTCAAACGGTTTTGCACTCGTTGCGTCCGCTGTGAAAAGGTCGTGTCTAGATTTGGGGCTAGCTTGGCACACCACAGCGAAGAAAGGGAAAGCAAGGTCTCACTAGCGAGCCAGTGTCACACATACACACACAGACGCCGGAAGGACATTTGCAAGCGCTCTGCAACCACAGACACATTTCAGCGGTGAAAAACGGGTGTGCGTGTCACATGTATCGGGGTGTAATTTTTTATGTTCACCAGTGTTCGCCTTTTTGGAGGTCGAGATGGGTGTCTTGATGAAGGTAGAGAACTTGTCTAGAAGCCGAGCGATTTTTTTTTGGTTACTTTCCAAAACTCGTATCAAGCACCGTTCCAGGACCCGGGGAATCGATTGTAAGCGGACGAAACGTTAGGCAGACGGAAGATATTTTTTCGTTTTTGCATGTGTGAGGTTTTCCCCAAATTCGTTCCAACTTACGGGTGTGGAAGTACCCGAAGCCACTACTAGAACTGAGTGTGAAGTGTGAAAAAGGATCCGGATGTGCAAACTAGTATCGTGTCTACGATCGCACGGAACAGCGGCGGGATAATTTGCGGTCAGGTTCGATGTAATATTTTATGGCACCAGGCTTGTTTCTCGGAAGAAGCGGATGTTTGCAGGTGACTAATGGCGGTAGAATCGGTAGCATGACGATAAATGATTTGTTTGTGCTGAAGATGCATTAGATAGGCAATAGGTCTGGCAATAGGCAAACAAAAAAAAAGGGGTCGTTGAGTGAATGATGTCTCATTTACAGACGGACTGAGCATTGCTTGTTTGATGTAATATTTCAAACGCTCGTTGAAGTGTGGGCCACTTTTATGGCACAACAAATCTGCCAAATAATCACATCTAATTCTTGTCTGTTCAGCATATCCTTTCGCACCTTTCGCCAGTGGTGGGAATTATTCACAAATTCTTCGAAATGGATATTGAAGTTGACTGCTTCAATTTGAAACCCGATGCGCGTGCGACATAAAACGCATCCGGCGCACACATGTCCGCACGTGATTGTCAAACCTTAGCGGCGACACAGAACGCACCATTGCGCCATAATAAAAACAATATAACCGTCGTACCGTATTCAAATGTTGCGACCATGTATTCGCTGTAACTTACGCTCCGGTATTATCACACTCACAAATCGAAAATGTCGGGAAGAATGGGAACGAACTGGTTGCGACTCTAGCGGGCAATTGCAATTGCTGAATACTGGTTCATGCACGTGTGTATTCTTTCACTCCGTGGCAATCTGGAATTGCCCTGATGTTGTCTGTTTATTTGTTTTTCGTTTTTTTTGGAGCGGGCTTTCGATCAGATACAGAACGATGCTGCTGAACGAGGAATGCTAGCTCAGGACGTGCCTATTGGGTGGCCTTGTTGTCGTTTGATTGTGCACGTAAACAAATTTCTCGTCATCAATTTCGTGACAGTGCATGGATATCGTAACAGGTTCGTTTCGGACAAAATGGTGCGTTTTTATAGCAAACAAGTATTTTGAAGATATTAAAACATAATGTCAAATGCTTGTTTATCTATTTTGAATTGCAACAGATGTAGGTCATTCCATTTTGTGATAATTATTACTTGCATGCACTACTCATGTCCAGCATCCTTTCCCATTGTGCGGTAACACTATTATCCATTATGGCGTAGGATGCAAGCGTCAACAGCTTTCAGGACCGTGTGACGCGTTCGCATTCGTTCCATTTTCTCGCGTACTCGAACATCACACGAGTCCTTCGACCACCCCCCCAAAACCCCTGGCGGTGGGCGAGAATTTGCGAATAAATGATAATATTCACCCAACATGCCTCCGACACATGCCGGCACATGAGCCAAAAACGCGTCCTGGCGAGCGCCCGGTACAACGATCGTGCCATTTGCAACAGCTTCACTCACGCCGCCCGATTGTATCTCCGGCTCCGGCTCCGACTCATACACATGTGCCGTCACATATGTACATATGGGCGCTTGTGATGTGGGAACAGCGAAAGAACAGGAATAGAGCGGGTGTATGATTTGATTAGAGATGACGTACGGATGAAATTCTCGCGCACAGCACATCCTTCCACACATCCGGCCAGGAACAAACGGACATCAAAGGGAGACGTTGGCATATTTTAATTATCTTCCGCATTATCTATCTGCGAGCACGGGCACGCGGGTTTACTTTTATTTCATTATGTTCGTTTTGTGGTTATGTTGGGCGGGACTTCGATTTTTTGTAGTGTGTGTGTGTTTGTTCGAGCAGTTCTGGAACACTGTTAATGGGATTGTAGGAATGCCCTTTACATTCGCGCACGGGCACATTTACAATCTAATTTAAGGATTAATTTTTGCACAGAATTCAATTCTGGGAAAATTGAGTCCGATTGGAATTGGCGAATGAGTCGAATAAACCAGTCTCGTTTCTGAGGAATTCGAGCTCCGAGCGTAGTGCAACAAGAAACAGGCTGCAGAAAAGTGACACATAATAATGTGCTAATTACTAGCCATCAAAATAATGTCCACGCTGATTGTTTCCCATTTGTCAAATCGGGTTTGTCAAGTCCGGTGGCTCCATCATTTCCAGCATTGACCGGGGCGAAGCGATGATTGTCTAACTACGCATGCTCTAGCTATCGGGAGGCAGGCCTCCGGTGCCCGGACCGGAAACTATACTATCGTTTCACGTTGATTAAACACGTGACAACTTCCTTTAGTTTGGCGCTCCCTTGGCAACGTAATTAGTTTATTATGCGAGAGAACGATGATGCTTCTGCTGATGCTCATGACGATGTTGGTCTCGAGTAAGGACAATAGCGACCACTAGTAGTGAGGAGTGCAAGCTGGGTGGAAGCTTTCTTTAGTTCAGGCACTGAACGCTCCAAGTTCCATTTTCCGTTTTGCGAAAACGGGCAGCCACTTGTGCCCGGATGTTTAGCCGAAGCCGTAAGGCTTAAGCTTACGCCCTCCGTTTATTCATGTCCACCGGAGCGAAATTAGGTCTCGTGCGTTCGGTGACTTTCTCCGGGGGCGAAGCTCGCCGGAGTAGTAGGGCGAACCCTCCGGAGAATATTCATAAAGTTGTATCCATATTTCCGAGATTGATTATAGCGTAAAACGTTGGTGCTAGTAGTAGCAGCAGCAGTAGAGGCTGAAGTGGTTACCGCTGTTAAGGACCGCCGGTTAGCTGGAGGCGTTTAACAAGCAACCCATTAGGTTCGGTTGGAAAACATACTGTACCCTGGTACGGGTTTGTGCAGGTGTTTGTGAACGGTTTCCCGACAACCCTGCGGTGTGTTTCTTTCATATCCTTCATATCCGAGATTCTGCGTCCCTACATCATTCCTCTGTTTGCTGCAGGACTCACCATTTACGGCTACATCCTACGAGTGAATGATTGTTTCCTTTCGCCCCGTCGCTGGAGCTCGGTGTGTCGGGAAAGTGGTTTTGAAACGGTTTGTTTATTCAAATGATTGAATTTGTTTAATAACCGTACAGCTCACCTGTCGCGGGTGCTGTTGGAAGGAAGGCTGTGTGCGGTTTGTGGCCCAGAGACAGAGGATGATGATGTAAACTAGTTTTGAAATGAAATGAAGTCACATTACCACCCCGAGGCAACACGTGACGTTTTGTGGTGCACTGAAATGGCTTTACCGTTGCCAGGGGTTTCTCGTCCAGGAACTGATGGAGGCGGACGGTTGAATAGATTCGCAGTGCGCTCCCGTGATTCAAAAGGCGCAATCACGCAAAAGAAAGCTGGGACAACCGGGAGGATGTCGCTGGGGTAGGGACCCCCGGGTAGAGGGTAACGGAATCACGAACCACTCGAAAGCTCGATGCGATGCTGAGCGATAAAATGGCACACTTGCGATACAGTTCAGGCCCAAGGGGGCCGGGATTTTTCGCTTTCCTTGGTTTGCCTGCGTTGCCTGGGTGGTCTGACATTTGGTACCATTGAAGTTACATCGAGCGTTACAAGGCGCACCATTGAACGGGGCGCTTTTTACAGGCCATACGGCAAACGGCAAACGTGTGAAAATAAAAATTTAAGCACTTTTTGTTGTTGCCTGGAAAGTACATTGTGGAGTTTGTGAGGATTATGGGTGGTAGGACGGAACGGGGAGGAAACGATCGATTCCACTTGAACTATCTGTGTGCTGGGTAACGCTGCTGTGCTCAATGGTTTGTTAAGCATTTGTTAGCAGACTGAAGCTTTAGCCGGTAAAATGCTAATATTTGGTAGTGAAAGGACACGTGTTTATTGAAGGCTGGCTTAAAGATGTGTTTGTTGAGCTTTAAAATTATAGCAACGTTATATCTGTGATACACTAAAGTCAACTTAACATCGTCTTTTATATCATGCGTGTGGTGTGATAACGTTATCAGTTTGTGTAGAGCGAGCTTTAAGCACCAGAATAAACGATCACTTTAACGATCTATTGACTCTTTAGATTTGACGTTTTGGTAGAACTCGATTGAGCACGAATTATCTATCACTACTTACCGCCTTATCTAGAAGTATCTGAGAATATTAGTCTTAGATTTCTATCTAGACACAGGGAGTCACAGGGACTTCGTTATGCAGAAGCTTCGTTCAAGTTTTGGTATATTTCAGTCCAAGATATCACAGATATTTCTTCGGTACTTGAGACCGAACTATTTATTAGCAAATTTTCTTACAGACTAGGACTCACATGCTCGTAGTTTCTGAGAACATAAGTCTTAGATATAAGTGAAGTAGAGAATATATCTGTGATACACTAGAGTTAACAAAACATCGTCTTTTATATCAAGCGTGTGGTGTGATTACGTTATCAGTTTGTGTAGAGCGAGCTTTAAGCACCAGAATAAACGATCACTTTAAAATTCACTAGAAGCTTGAAAAGTATAACTGAGGATCTGTTGACTCTTTAGATTTGAAGTTTTGGTAGAACTCGATTGAGGACGAATTATCTATCACTTCTTACCGCCTTATCTAGGAGTATCTGAGAATACTAGTCTTAGGTTTCTATCTAGACACAGGGAGTCACAGGAACTTCGTTATGCAGATGCTTCGTTCAAGTTTTGGTAGATTTCAGTCGAAGATATCACAGATATTTCTTCGGTACTTGAGACCGAACTATTTATTAGCAAATTTTCTTAGAGACTAGGACTCACATGCTCGTAGTTTCTGAGAACATAAGTCTTAGATATAAGTGAAGTAGAGAAAAGAGTAGCCAACTGAAGACAGGTTCAGAGCAACCAGTCAAACTTTGACGCAAATCCCGAAGTTCAAGAACTTTGTTATTCAGAAGCGTCGGTGTAGGTTGACCAGGTTTTGGTAGATCTCGCACCAAGGTACCTAATGAATTTCTTCTGTATTTGATTGAGACCGAATTATTTACCAACATTTGTCAATTCGTCTAAAAGTATTAGAAATTACAAGACATAGATTTGAGTGAAGAGTTCCCTGACAGAGTTGAACCTGAAGAGAATATTTCTTTGAAGGAGCTCTGAAGAACTTTGTAGTGATCATTACAGTCCACTACACAAAACTCAAATGATATAAAAGGCTAAAGAGGTAATTTTGAAATCATGTAACTTTAAGTTCGTATTCAAACTTCGATGATTGAGGACTTAGAAGTAGTATTCAAGCTATGTTTCTTTATTTATGTAATACTCTTGCGTTCCGCTTCTTATTTTAATGTTGCATATGTGTGAACGCGAACATAAAACATATCAATAACAAACATCTGTGTATTACTTGCTATAATCATCCGGGTGAGCATGTTCCGGGCATTGTAATAGCTAGATTAAACACGCAAGATAGGCACAATCAACTACAAAAACATTTGGAGAGAAACAGCCCAAAACTACCTAAACAACGGTTGTTAAAAATTAAATTCACAGCCCCCGTTTCCACGAGCCGGAAATGGACACATGCATGGTGCAATCGCTTCGGGACTTCGGACTGGTAGCGCCAGAAACAATAGAGCATAAAAACCGCGCTTTTACTGTGTCAGCTAATTTTAAGTGTCATTTTATAGCAACAATCGAGGTCTGGCTGCCATGCCTATCCTCATCTGGTGGCTCTCTGACCACACGATTTCATCAGTGATCAGCGAATAGGAACAATTATAGTCATCATGTAGCCATCCTCGAATCTCAAGTCTCAAAAAAACAAGCCCAAATGAGGGGAGATTAAAACGGAGAAAAAAAAGAATTCAGTAGCGCGTTAAGCCCAGCCAGAGTTGCCCACACGACACGGCACACGGCCAAGTGCATTCCACCGCGGTGGACGCGGCTAATGAAAACCGTTGTTTCTCACTATTTTTATGATGCACGAAACAAAATATTTTGAATGACATTAGAAATTCATCCGAAAGCAATAAAACATTCCAAGCGTTTTCGAAGCTTCGCCTGGGGGTGGGGGACACCGGGGCCTGGTGGCTGGGTTTGCCCTGTCACTGTTGCCCATTTTAGGGATGACGAAGCGAAGACGTGGCCACCGTACGGAAGAGCAGAGTCCGAATAAATTATCACCTGTACATGCTTCTGTGGCGCGAAGCTCTGTTTCGTCCAGCCATCCAGCGATGACTGGAAGGTTCATAAATGCGTGGCGTCGTCGGTTGATGCGCGATCACTAGAAAAAGGTGCAATAAAATTCAAAACGGAAAGCCTTAAAAGCCATTTTCGAGGCGGCAAGGGTCGCGCAAGCGTGTGTGTGTGTGCGTGTGTGTGACGACGGAGTCGGATGACGACGGAGTTCGTAAAACTAGGAGCTACAAAACGTTTCGGACATTGCCAAGTTTTTGGTTCGCCTGTCATTTTTTGTTTCTCACTTGGTGGGACGGACACGGTTCAGGCTGTCTATCGCGGTTGTGCGGAACCCTGATTAGACAAGTCATAGAAGAACTCGTTTTTGTGCCGTTTTTGGAGCGGGTTTCTAGCAGGCTACGCACCGCTCCGACAAACTCCCGTTGAGAGGTGATTTTGTTGAGGTTTTAATGATCTAATGAATCGTTCTTGATGTTTCGCTCGCTTTCTGGATGTTTGAGATTCTGCCGGGCTTTGGTTTCTTCATTCGGAGTATGTTGCAAATCTAGCAAACCCCAAAGGAGTGTGCCCAAAATAGGCGATCGGTGTTGTTCGGTCCCATTAAGCCCTACGCCACCGAAATAAAAATACATGTTTAGTGGAAAATAAATGAGCCAACCGGGGGAGCCCCAATAAAAAAGGGTAACAAATGCATTCTAATGCTGACCTTAATCCACGAAACCACTTCCGTGTCTGTGTGTTCGAGAAAATAGGAGGCCCTGACAATTCGTTGCCCTGTCACACACCGACGCTCACTTTCGTTAATCCGCCACTGATCGTGAATAATTATCATCATCGTCGAGGGACATCGTCGCCGCTTTTCACTATCGTCCGGATGGGACAAGTGAAATTTGTCCTTCGCTTCGGCTCTTACTTTTCATCGAACTTATTTATTTCCCCACTCGAGACAAACATGGCACGTATGCGGCACAAGATCCAACCGGCAAACGTCACATGCAACTGGGTTAATGACGGATTAGTTGAGCGACTGAGAAATCTCCTAACAAAAGCTTCTCTCGCTCGCTGTGGGGCTATAGAGACCCTCGGCCATCGCTCTAAAAGGGATGAGTTGAGCCGAAAAAGATAGTCAACTCCCTTTCAAGAAGAGCGAAGTGAAGAAAAAAACACAAGATCCGCCTGCAGACGTGTATTTTTTTTTTTGGGGGGGCCAGCGGGAATGTTATTTCTAGCCCTGCAATAAATTACATTTGCACATTGCTGCCTCGCGCTAACGTTCGGTTTAGGAAGCCTAGGTTGAATTGGGACCGCTCGAAGGCGATCGTCCCACGTACCGCTGCAGAAAATTGTGGGACGTTGTGAAGCTTTGACGCGATTTGCTAATTACCGTCAACTTTTTGAAATGTACAGCAGCTCCGTGGAAAGGTGGTGGGTTTGGGGGAGGGAGCCGTGAGAAGTGGGCCTGATGCTGGGGACCGATTCGCAAATCGCCTCCGGGGCCGACTGCTTACCACACATAAAACATAATTTATGATGGAATATTTCACGTCGCGGATAAGTTTCCTAACGTTCAGGCCCGCGTGTCTACTGGTAGCAGCAAGGCTTCACGTGTGTTTACTTTGGCAGAAAAACGGCTACTGATAACGTGCCCCGAAGGAAAGTGGAATTCTAGACGCTCCAAGTGGGATGGAAACATTAACTCCGGCTCGTTGGAGAAGCTGTACAGCTGCAAAGTTGAAGTTGCGCCACCACGCTTCGGTTGCACAATTTGTAAATCATTTCCAGCAAATGAGACTGCGGTCGGCAGGTGTTTTGCACTGGCAATCGTGGGCCGCGAATACTCCCGGAACTTCATCAAACAGAATCTAGTCGTCCCAGCAATATCGCCACTAAGGAGACCGGGAGACACCCAGGTTATGCGACGATTGCGGGAAGACTTTCCGAGTCGACAGCAGTTGAACCATAAACTATGGATGTGGCAGTAGTTTCATCTTTACCAGTCACAAAGAAAATACTTCTCGCTTCTCTAAATGACCATCATAAAACGTTACTTTCGCGATGGAAAACGTGCTCACTATGATGGGGGTGACTAATGGGGTTCGGGAAAGGAGTTTTTGCACATTGCAACTACAGGAACAGGAACGTGTAGCCGTGTTTTTTTTGCGCCCTTAAACAACTATTTTACAGCTTGCCATATGGCACGAGATGTTTTCTATAGTTTTTACAGACTTGCTAGAGATGTGGACGACTAAAAAACGGGCTTCAAAGTAGAGTGAAGTTTTCAGCTACGCAAAGCCAAACTGGGGGCTTTTGGATGATGTGTTGCTAACTAACGCTTATCCGTTTGCTCTACTTTGGAAATGTTTGCCAAGTCCTTGCGCCTCTTTTTCTATGGTTTAAATTACGAGTTGATTTATGAACCGATCCGGCGTAGTTGCGATGGGTTCTGGTAAATTGTACGGTGTGTTGTGATAAAATTGCATATAAATCTGAAAACATAGAGTACGTGGGACGATAGCACGGTAACCTGAGAGTGATTCTAGTGAAACGTTTATCTATCGTAACATGTTTTTAGGAAATTTTAGCAACATTAGCAACGCGAAGCTTGGGTTCACCTGTAGTTTTAGCAGAGGTTTGATGTATACTGACGATTTTCGGAACAGAAAACAACGTTGGTTTATTATGAAAATTATGTGTTAATATATTTCAGGTTAAGCTGAGTACGTATGAGAAATTATGCAAACTTATTCGAGCTAATTGGTCAGGTTACATGTGTTGTTTTAAAATTCATTATCTAAGAAATCTCAGTATTAAGATTTCCATGATATCTAAATTAACAAGTAGTGGTTTTGATAATTGACGGTTAGGTTTCCTTAAGTCAATGCCTTCTGCATTGTAGTAGTTTGAAATTCAACACCCTATTACAGGCATTACTGGTTCTTAATATCTTTATTTTCTTATCCTAATGTACGCTTCTGTTGCAAATCTTTGTGAGATTTCATTAATTTAACCACTAAAATAAGACCCTTAAATAGACCTCAATAAGATGACTTTCCTGTAAGCAAAAAACCTCTTACGAGTTCTCTAAACTCCTGCTCAAGAGAAGAGATTTGACAGCTCCAATATAAAACGTATCCAAACCCTTTTTTTGAACAGTTGATTGAAGGTCTTGTAAGAGGGTTTCTGCTTATTACAACATATTATTTGTCAGAATAAATGTGCTTAAACTTAATCCACGTCAAGACATTATGAACTACTTTGTAGTCATTATTTTTTCGGATTTTTTTAGTTAGATTGCTAGAACATCAATCACATGAGCCGACTTTGTCAAGGAAGCTCGAGAAACAACCAAAACAAAGACATCTGCTCGTCTGAAATTTTAGGTTTAGTCAGTAGTTAGGTTAGTGAAATAGATCCTAATTCTGTCTGAGATTTCTTAACAATAAAACAAGCGACAAAGTTAGTCTGAGACTACTTAGTCTAAACGCAGACGATTTGGATTTATAAGAAAGAAAGAAGCAAGCAAATGGGAGTTAAATACTATTACGCAGCTAATCGACAAGAGCCTTAGTAGCTTTCTTAGCTGAAATATTTTTCTTTCTTGCAGCTAATGCTAATACCAAACATGCTTACATACATGTCAGTGCTGTATATTGTTTGCTGTAAACACTAATTGATTTAAAAAAGCACTTTTGGATAGATTGTTTAAGTAGTTTTTTAGCAAACAAAAACAAAGTAATGAAAACAGCAAAGAGCAGCATGAACTCCACTAACGCATGAGTTACTCCGTCTCGGTTCTCAATGACCTCATCAAAGCACTTCCAACAAACCGGTGCCATACTTGGGTGATCCGGAAACATAAATCAACAGCACAGGGCAGGAAGTGATCACAAAATCTGCACCAAAAAAATAACAAAAACCCCCATCGGAACAGGTGGAAGGGATACCATTTTAGAGTGAGGTTTACGTTTACGCGCCCATCGTTATTGTTTATGTACTTGCGTCAAGCACGATCGAACCCGAAAGAGGTGACGGGACTGGGTGAACTGGCGTAAGCGTCCCTGGGGCAGGTGGGTTGAGACACATTCTCGTGGTAGTGTTTATGTTTGCATAAATATTGAACGCAATATTTGCTGAGTTCATGTCCGAGTGATGTCTCCACCGACTGAGCATTGTTTACCATCGCATAAACAATGGCGTGCCGATGAAGTGCGCCATTCGTAATAGTTTACCTTAAGAGACAAGTTTGCCGATAATGTGCTTTAGCAGAGATCTTCGTATTCTAAGAATTGCTATAGTAGGTGTCATTGTTAGGATAAAGAACTCAGCATTTTTTATGGTTCCGGTTGAGATGCACACCTCCTTGCTTGGAAGTCATCCATGCGAAAAAGTGATAATGATTACGATTCACTTCTGATCATGTTTCGTTCTCTGCAATGCCTGAAGTTGCATCCGTTCCACACTTTGAACCACTCCCAGGGACAAAGCGAAAATAAAAGGAACAAAGTTTTATTTGCCACGCCGATAACAAACAGCGTCTAATTGTGGCGATTGTGCGATCGGCACGTTTCAGTTCAGAATACCTTGTTTATTCGCGAAACCGCCACACCAAGCACATCTTTAAAGATGCAAATAAAGCAAAGTGTGAGAATCGGTGTTGCGCCGGCAAGTACTTGAGTGCTCGAGCTCGTCGACGCCCTGAAGCCGACGGGTCAGGATTTTCGGTGTGATGTGTCGGTCGCACGCGGTTTATTGCTCCCGAAAGGCTTATTTCGCAGAAATCAAACTCGTCTCTGACCTGGCGAGAAAAATCTCGGAGGCCATTGAAGAGTTGAACCCGGTGAAAAAAAAAACAACGAAACGCGAACGGATCCTTGGCTAGCTCGCAGGCTTGGAAAATGAATAAATAAACACTTATTTATACATTTGTCTATGATACAGCAATAAATTTCGCTTTACGGCACCATTATAAAGTCGCAAGCGGAGAATTTATTGTGATAATAAAAAAAATCTCACTCACTCTTTCTCTCGGGCAGCAAAACTGTGCTACAGTGACACCCGACGATGCTACGGACTACGAACTACGATGATGATGATGATGGAGGGATCTCGCGCGAAAAAGAAAGGGATAGACGAAGGAAGCGCACTGTTAGTTCTGGGTTGCAAAAATGGCGGGATGTGGGATGAAAATTGCAAAATAATACCTTAAAAAAGGCATAAAAAAAGTCTACTACAACCCGAGAAAGTGCGGTAAAGCACGATCGCTGCTTGGGAATCGTTTTCTCTCGCGTTGGAATAGAATTCCTGGCGCTCGGACGTGGCGTGGTCTTTGTTGTTTGCCTTTTCTGCCTTTTGTGTGTGCTATGGACCGCTCAGTGTTTAGCCACAGAATGGCACAAAGCTTACACACACATCAGTAGATAACGTCCGAGATGGTTCACGAGGGCGAGAAGTCCGTCGGATGACTTTTGAGCTCCGGTGACGGTCAGCAGCCATAAATTGTAGCTCGATGTGAGAAACGTCGAGCCGTTTAGCGAAACCGTTTCCTTGGGAGGATACATAGATGGTGTATTGGGACGTAAAGTGATGCACTTCCGGTCGGTGTAAACTCTGGGTGGTCTCGCGCTGGTTGGTAACAAAATCTCGAGATGAAGTTGTTGGTGATGCTCATTGTACTACAAATGGCTGTTAGTATTGTGGGATTAGCGCTTTTTCTTCTCCAGGCAAATGGGATATGTCGCCACTTACTAGCCCTATTACACTGCTTACTTTTGGATGGAATATTCCGTGGATTTTCTGTCAAATCGATTTGACACATTTTACCATGGCACGGAAAAGTAAGTTCGGCTCGACCTATGTACATGCTGTCACCGTGTGGTAAAATATGTCATCGAAGCTGGGAAGAAGAAAAAAAGGAAAAGTCGAGAGAAAACAAACACGAATCTAGTTGTGATGCGGCGATCTCAAAAATTAAACCGTCAATTTTAACTCTATTCAATATAAATCACAGAAAATTCCAACTTAGCTATTACACGTGCAGCGTGGTAACTTCTGTCAAACAACGCGGATTGACATATTTTACCATGGAATATTCCACCCAAAAGTAAGCAGTGTAATAGCCCTATACAACACGAGGTTTTCCAATTAGAATTCTTCATGGCAGCGTGATGCTATAAAATTCTTATAGCAAGCGAAAGAATTACTGCTATAATAATGCATGTCCCACGGTAATAAGACACCCATGATGGCCCGTACCCTCATGTGACGTTAACAATGTTATCTTCTATTGTTTCTACACCGAAATCTCCATCGTCAGATCAGAAATGTATCTCGGAACCACAGAAAGTTCAGTTCAAAGGTTGTCAAACAGCCCGTTGATGTGCGCTTTGATCAAATATTTAGCCGCGAAACCACACTCACACACACACACGAATGGGCGAGTTTAATCAGCTACAGCATTTCCACGTAAATGTCGTGCCAGCCGGTAGTTAGGCACTGGAGGATAAATTAGTTTTCGATCTCGTAATGCTTGAGAGTAAGTGGAGAAAAACAAAAAGACGCCAACACTCAAGCTTCCCAAGCCCTTATCTTGCTGTCCAAGCCTTCGAAATCAAAGCTCCCAGAACCATGGCCTGGGAGCGGTTACTTTTACTCGAGCTCCATCAACTGAGCGCCCGCTCGATTCAGTTTCTTTTTTTTTCAATTACCGCGGAACGACTGTGTCATCATGTGTCATTGAGGTTCCATTAGTGGCGGCATTGCGCCCGAAGGCTGCACGTCTGGCTCGGGCGAAACGTCTTCTTCACGACCGATCTTTTAACGAGGCCCCGGCAACTGAACGGGCTTTTTTTGTTGTCTTTGTGGCGCCCTCAGTTTTCGGGTGATGACTGTAGACACGATAGCAATCTCATTAGATAAATTGCGCATCACGTCAGAGATTCCGGGGCAATCTAATCAATAGGTTTTCGGTGGAGGTTTCTTTTCTTGCCTCATCTTGGCCAGGGCGGAAGGAACCGATTTCTCAAGCATTGGTTTAGGGGGGATTTTTTTCACCGAGCACAGCCAGAACAAGGAGAATGGGATTGGTCTTTGAATGGGATTGGCGCAAATGGTTTCGGGAAGGCAGGAAATAATATGCGCCCGTGGTTCTGGTGACATTCTGGTGAATTCTTCTCTTCATATTAAAGGAAGTAAGATGCAATTGCATAACTCTGTAAATATTTGATTTTTTTAACGTATGCCATACGTAGGAGCTCAGTACTATGTCAAAAAGGTTTTGGATCACATTCTGCATGTTAAATTCGTCCAGAAATTTTGACAAACATTCTTAGAGTTGGAGTTCTTCAATAATTCAATTTCTTCCGGGGATCTCTTCTCTCAATGTCTAGGTTTCTATAAAAAAAAGTCCGGGAAAGAGGAGTTCTAGAGGACCTCATTCTAGAACTGGGTGTTGGAGATGGATGGATGGATGGACACTCTCACTTTCCAGTTTTTACTTCGGATATAAGCAATTGTATGGAATCTTCCCTCTTTTAGAGGTAGCTTAGATTCGAAGGTCTCACATACCTAATGTCATGCTAAACCAGTCTCTACTGAGCTTTTTAGTCTTATACGGAATGATTGGACCTTGTTCTTCGTTCGATGATCTTTTCTGACAATGCCCAAGCCTCAAGAAAACAAGTACGGGCAAGAGGAGATCTTGAGGATCTCATTTTAGAACTCGGTGTTGGAGAAGGATGGATGGATGGTCGCTCCTTTTATCTATTTAGCTACTCGGATAGGAGCAGTTGTTTCGAAAGCTTAGAATCTGAGGTCTTACATAACGGTGTTATATCACTGATGAATGATTGAACCTTGATCTCCATTCGCAATTCAATCAATAGATTTGGCATATTTAAGTTTTAAAGCATAGACTTGTTACATTAAACTTTGCATTTATGGTTCAGTGGTCACGTGACAGTATAAGTTTATTGTTTTTTTTTTCAATCTCATACATCTCCAAATTGAGTATTTAAAATTTTCTTTCAACGAAACTTCACAGTGCGTCCATTACACTATCAAAGTCACCGATTTTTCAGCATTACTGTAAGGGGGAATGAAAATCGAGTACACCTAATTGAAACAAATGGATCCATTATGTCAAACTGATACAGCGAGCCGGCTAGCCGAGAACGAGAACACACTTTCACCGCCGATCGGTTGCGGTTGCAGCGTACGGTTGTTTGCTGGTTCTATTAAAAATTCAAATTAGTTGTGATTGATAGTGTTTTAATGGGACCAATTGTTAGCGTTCGGGGTTGGGGATTTTCTGTTCGCTGGAAAACATCCTGTGAGGCACGGGAAAAGGAGAAAACCCCTTGGACTGAGCGTTGGAGGTGGGATGAGTCCATCCAATGCGTCCATCCGCTGCGGGTCAAATACCAATAAATGAAACGGCAAATGAGGATGATGTGTTTTGTTGTGGTTGTTATTCGTCTGTCATGTTTGCACCACTCGATCGACATGTGAGTCAGACGCGAGCCCAATTTATTCGATCACACCCGACGGGTTGACACTGCTGTTTAATTTAAATCTCATTCGAATGCTCAATTAACGCTCGGCGACAGGGTGGAACATGTTTACAGGTTTCCCCAAACACATACACGCTTGGCTGGGTTTCCGGGACCCAATTTAACACCTCCCCATAATGGCGATAGGTAGTTTAGTTGGGAGAAAATCAGTTTTGCTGGAGCTGCTAAATTTGGCAGCACCAAAAAAAAAACCCAACAGTACGTGAACTGCAAGCGTTAATAATGCTCAATTAAATTCGTTTGAATACAAATACCGTCAATTTAGGTACGCTTACACCGACAACATCACCGAACCTTGCCAGAATTCTAAGGCAACCAATAAATTGGGATTGCAGGCGAAAATAAAACCGAAAATAGCATCCTCCCGTTCCATAGAAGACTCCACCAGGTCCAGCCACCAAGGCGATGAGGCGTCCATTTAAGCCCAATATTCCATACACGTCCCCGACGAGCGGAGGACAATCGCCCCACGTCGCGAATGCGCAAAAAACCGTGCGCTGTCCGAAATAAATCTTCATTCCCGGGGCGTCTGATGTGTGCGGTGTGGTTTAGTGCGGCCAGCTTGTGCAATTTTGGCACCCTCGTTTCGGATTTGGCTGTCTAGTTTATGTGCGTTAGTGTGGTGAGGCTGGTGTGTTGCTTCTGATTATGCTCGAAGCTGATAAATAGGGGGACGGTTTGGGTAGGAGTTCTACTGGGAGATAGTAACGATTTTGTTATAGTTGTCCTGATTGTCTTCTGGCCATTGAAATGATTGAACTTTGGGCTATGTTTGAGTAAAAATGTGTATGTTTCAAATTTACAACCTATTGCGCATTCAAGATTAATGAATAATGAAGCTGCGAAGATCCCTGAGTGTGTCCTTGAAGTTTTCTTTTCAGGTCTAAGGTTCTGTCGAGATACAACTAGCTTTGATTTGAAAGTCGCCAAGTATTCCTCAAGCATCTTAGTTGAATGAGTCTTGTCTATAGAATTCTATACTCTGTATTGTAGATTCCAACTTCAAACTCGTTTCGTCAATTTTAACGAAGCAAAATCAGTGTCATTTGTACTCTAAGTTGATTCCGCAATTTAGGTTTAAAAATTTCCTCAAACCCTGCAACACAAACCTCATTAAACAGCTCCATAACGATGGGAGCCCCCATAGCCATTAGAGATCTTTAATTTTGGAGCTCCAATTTCAAAACCGACCCTACCGGTCCACCTCCACCGATTAATGGGTTTCCAAAGAGAGCGCGTGACATGCATTTCCTGTGCAAAATTTCCGTTTGCCACTTTTCAGCTGGCAGACAGGATAGAGTCCTGTCCATCATCATCTTCACGCGTTGCTCCGAGTGCTTCCCTTCACTGGCAATGGCAAGAAATAATAGCCCACATTCACAACTACACACACACACACACAGGTTTGACCTCCGGGCTGCAAAGTGATGCCGAACCATCTAATTAGCTATAGGAACTGCCCCGGCCAGCCAACCATTCGTGCCAGTTGCCGAGAGAGAGTGTGTGTTGTGTCTTTTCGGTGTGGCTGGCGCGTCATTAATGCTGCCTTCCAATACGGATTGAACCTAATGAGACGTCCCGTGAGTGTCAATTAAAAGCTAATGAGCGTTATGATGCTGTGTATTGAAAACGCATTAGTTGACAGTTTCCATTTCATTATCACCACAAGAGCCTCCATCTCCTGGTTGGGTAGGTTCTGGGTTGGGGATGGCTGAATACCAGGAAAATGTGTGCGTAATGGACTCAAGCTGCTACCGATCGCACCTTTTCACTTCGGTCGAGACCGTGATGGGAGGCCCGAAGTACAAGAAGACGAGTATAAAATCCATTTCCAGCCCTTGATGCAACCTACGCGTCCGCCGGATAATACATCGGAATCATTTATCTTTCGAATGAGCGCTCGTTTATCGGGATCGGGACGGATTGTTACCCGCGTTCTTCCACGTGTTCCTTGTTGCAGAGCTTTTTTCTTCTCTTTTACTTTACAGAAGGTTCAATTACTGCCTACAGAACTGTGTTCGGTGTCGTTATACTGTACTGCCGATGAAAAATTTGATCAACGCGTGGTAGCGCCTTGCAGTTGCACATTTTGTGGTCCACTTTTAATGCGGCAGGGCGCATAATTGAAATCGAGAATGTACCATCTTGAAGTTCCAAGGCCTTCGTTCCAAGTGCTCTCACACACACACACTAGATTGTATCTTTCGCTCGCACAAAGCCCTACACGTCTCGCTCTAATGATGTTTTTTTTGCTCGCTCGCCTGGTTTTTATTTCGCAAGGAATTCGTGCGCTCGGTCGCTCAAGATTTGATAAATAAGGCCACCCCAGGAAACGCACTGGATCCCGATAGTTATCGATATCGTTTCCTGCCGGCTGCTCGGACGGGCGAACTTCCAAACCGAAAACCGCACACACTGACCACACGTACGTACGGCTGGCTCTAAATGATAGATTTCAACTCCCAGCGTCATCCGAGCGGCTGATGCTGGTCCGGGACTTGATTTGTGAGCCGGTCACCGCACTATTTATAATGCCATGGAACTGGCGATGCTTGTCTGGTTCTTAGATTTCAGCCGGTTGCTTTTCTTTCACGTCTGCAAGGGATGGCATACAAATGGCCACCACCACCACCACCAACACCGTCAGGGCACAAAACCAGCCGGGTGGATAGGTGATAGATAAACGGTAGAGAACGGATGAATGTCACACATCGGTTCCTGGTGAAGGAGAGAAGGTTGAAACAGACAAAGATCACACGGATCATCCGGAAACGGTGCTCCAGTGGGAAGTTACCAGCCCCGATGCAGCTCCCAGAGGTCGAGGTCCCCCAACAAACACACACACACACACAATCATTAGGCAGAAAGAAAGACAGAAAAAAGGGTCGTGAAGAAAAAATCTTCTCCTGGAACTACACGGAGGAGGATGAACGCAGCCAATAAATTTTCCTCGAGGGTGTCTCGCCGATACTTTGACCACTGGCCCATTCTATGGGCCAATGGTTCGGCTGAATGATAAAGAAAACATTAAATATTTTATGCGCTCCATAGATTACTGCTTATATTCGGTTTTCAGGCAATTAATTATGTAATTAATTACTGAAAAGCCTGGCCTCTCCCGGTACTGGCCGGCACTAAATCAGCCCGCGAGGCAAGATATTGAGGCACAAGACACCGTACGTGTCATCGTATGTTTACACACTCGGCTTCAGAGGGCATCCGAAGATGCCAGGAGTGAGAGAGAGTCGGTATCTTAAGAAGATGTGCGTCTTGTAACTCTGGTGCGTGTATGTCCCTTGTCCCTTGCTTTCATCGAATGTGCGTGGTGTTGTATGATACTGGTGCGCATCAAAATCTCCCCCAAACCGTGATGTCTAATGCCTGACGAAACTGATTTTTGTTAGGAAGCGAGAAAGTAGACAAATTTGTTGGAATTTCTTCGCTGCGTCAAGAAATGCGCTTCGTTCGTCACCTTGCATCTCGTCATCTTGTGGTTTATCGTACCGATCAGACTGTAGTATGCGTCTGTCCGGATTCGTTCGGGGTAGTTAGAAATGGGTAGTTTTGTGTGTTGATTTTGGCATCAACTCCCGACAGGGAATATGAATCTTTGCACGAACGGAAATGAGACACCTCTACCTCTATGATGGTGTACTACTATCGATTAATATTTGATCAGCTTCGTCGTACATCTTGCACCTACTGGAAGGAGGTAATGATACGACTTCGATCAGGGAGTTAGCAGATGTGTCGTTCATTTGTTTTATAAATATTCCAGTGTGGCAGTGCATTGCTGGTACGGTAAGCAGTTACTTCATTCATGTTTGATGAGGTTTGATGTTGTAGGTTGTTTGTGCGATGTTGATAGGAGACAGAGATTTGAGGGTGATGTCAGCAGGATGCCATTTTGGCTTTTACCAGGCCGTTTTTTGGGACGACAAAAACTCAGCCTCCCGTTGTAAACTCTCGTTAGTTACTGCCCAATCTTTCAATTCCTTTAGCTACTTATCAGAACTCTCGTTGATTTCAATACAATAAAGACTTACGTGTAATTGTACTTCAAACATCTCTGTTTAATCGACAAAAATATTCCATCAACTCCAAATGAAGATTTGTAAGTAAAATTAGCTTTATCTTTATGCGAAGTTGTTGCAAATAGAGGGCCGTATAATGACGACATGATCTCAATCGCACTCAGATTCTAGTAGCTGACGTATATGCATTAACACTGAAGGGTATCCTAGACAAGATGAACATTTTTATTCAAAACTCTAAACCTAAGCTGAAGTCTTCTAAATATCAATATCTCGGTGGGAATGGTTGAAGACGCTTCTTAAAATATCCTTCTCAAATAGACCTCCAACTGATCTCATGTCAACAGAGTATTGTGATCAAAAATCTTTCAAAGTACCTTGTCCAATCATTCAATAGTTAAATCGGAGTTACTACACATGTCTTAATATCTGCTAAACACAGCTTAATGAACTATGATTTATGCTAATATCGTTGTCTACTTCCTTATCGTTCCACCTCATTTCAACAAGTAGTTGAAGTCTGCGAAAATCAACATGACAGACGGTACCAACACAACAAGCGATTAGATTTCCACGGCTGTGAAAAGCGTCACCCATTAAGCGGATTTGATTTTCGGCGTTCAGCCCGACACCGATTGTGTAACGCATTCCCGTCACGTCCACCGTTCCTAATCCTCCTGTCCTGTGCCCCGGTTTCAACCTAACCCTTGTCGGCTGCGGCCGAAGTGATCAACAATGGAACCCGCCGGCGAACCCAGCTCACCGGCAGTACCGGCATCGTCGTGCAGCCCGCTGCTCGTAATGCATGTTAATCCTTTGTTGATATTGTCTAATCACGTTCCATTAGCATACTTTTTGTTGTGTACATGAGGTGACCTTTTTTCCTGCTGTTTGATGTTCCCTATCCACCTATTGCCCCGTCTGCTCTAAATTCCAGGGCAGGGCGCGTTCGGTTATGAGACAAAAATTTTGGACCTATTCTTCTGTCTATTAAAAAACGCTCTGTTCCAACGGTGACACCCAGACCGTTTCATAATGGGCTGCTGCTCGGGAAGGTATAGGAAGTTGTTCGGGGTGATACAAGCAGCAGATAGCGTGAGATGAACGCGAATGGTTTGCGCGTTAGGATCGTGCATAATAAAGCACCGTCGGTTTTGGGGTGGCCTTTGCCCTTCGCGCGTCATCTCAGTTTTTCTTTCTCGGGTCCAGTCTCGCTATTGCCCTTTCGGTATGTTTCATCTGTTTGTACAGGTGTTGAATTTCAACTGTCATTCCCATCGGGGTCGACGTGACGTTGCGTTCCCGTCGTTTCACCATGCGTTACCATGCTGAACTTGTTGCAATCGCGGTTCTCCGTTTCGTTCCTTTCCGTCGCGCATCTCGTTTGCATAAATTTTACGCTTAAACTTTTTTCCCAAAACCGTCCCGTTCCCTGGGCAATTGTAAGGTTCTTGTTTTGCTTCACAGCAGGCACAAATGAGTGGTAAGTCATATAGAGTGATTTTTTTCTCTTTCGGCGTAACACTCGACTAGCCGTCTTCGGGGGTTGTGTATAGCCACATTTTTAACCGACACGATGGGCGCATTTCAAGGTACTCATCCCCGAAAATTGAGGATTGAATATGTCAAGGTGTTTTGCGGGGCGATGATGGGAAGTCCCGTGGTGCAGCCCGGGGAGGGGAGCAGAAGGATCGTGTTTTGAAAACAGTCCGAAAGCCGTCACAATTGCAATCATCGGTTGGCTTTTATGTTGCGCATTTATGGTAGTAGCATCGCCGGGCATCATGCAGTCGACCCCGGCCGACCAGCCCGGCAATCGATTGTTGCATTGAAATTGGTGTTTCGGGGAGGTTTTTGTTGTTGTCTGTTTGTTGCCTTCTCCTCACTTTAGACTCGCTTCATTGATGCATTGATGAATGATGTTCCAAATATGCATAAACATGTCATTGTGCGCTTGAGTGTAGTTGATTGATTTGACGGCGTCATGGGACGGGATTGGTAAGGAGGGACAGTGCCATATGGTGTAAATGTGGTTAAATTGAGGTTATAGTATGGGGTATTATGGTGGGATTTGAACGTTTTTCAAAGAAGGATGAGTCTGTTACATTTCGCAATAATTTCATGCATAATTTGATAGAATAAAAACACTTCAGACGTACTGACAGCATGCTACTAATAAACAAAAATAACTAGAATCGTGTCTACAACACAGAATTGTGTTCTTGTAGTTATGTAGAAGGATCTTCGATCAATGCGTATGGCGTGACAGGACCACAGACAGTACTGACAGCGTACATGCAAACAGAGGAAGCCTTATCCGGGTCTCGAAGAATTGATGTTGCTTTCCGTAGTCGTTTAGGTACTTGAGGCAGGGTGACTGGCCCTGCGCTCGAGCCCCCAGTACCTCTGGAGGGCCTCGTGGTGGTCACGACGACGGGGGAATAGGAGTAAAGTAGGAGAGCCTATGAAACCCTTTACAGGGTCTCGAGGCCCTACATCTTCCTACCTAGATATATATTCGAGCTTCGAATGATTGCTTACAAAACATCACTGACAGCATAACAAATTCAAGCAGATACTTGTATAGAACGTTGAAGGTTTGATGGAATAAGTAATCTATTTCAACGTTTAATGGTGGGCAACTTCCAGCGTCACTACGATTTAGCAAACAAATGCTGTCGTTTTTTGACATATGTCCAAACAAAACTCACAGCTTTCAGGGATCTGACTGTGCTATAATATCTTGGGAGCAGTCTCTTCAACAGGGCTATGTAAAGACTTCAAAAGGATCGCTAGGAAGATTTTGTGAAATTCAAAGCAGGTAATTTCTTTAAACTATCACTTATTTTGATCAACAGATCCGGTGCTTATATCATTTATGAATGTGTTTCCATATAATCGGGATTACAGTGTGCGAATAAATGCTCGTCTAATCCTCGATTCAAAAGCGACAGAAAGGGATTTAAATCTCCATATATCGACATTTTCATTACCTTAAAGCCCTAGAACTACTAAAGAAAAACAAATTTAACGGTGTACATTGTGACAGCAACATCATCGATTGTCTAGCTAAAAACCCAAATAGACAAGACATCAGAATTCTGCCAAACCATCTGCAATGCAAATGGCCGCAAATCATCAGTACCGGACATTAATCAACCGGTACTGACGCTAGAATGTGACGAGTGCGAAACAAATAAGATCTTATCGAAACTGACTGGCTGATGAGCCGGCAATGAATCACAGCAAGTCCGCAATACCAGAAACAACTCTAGGCGTACCTAGCGATAAAGTGTTTGCTGAAAAATTAGTCGCCGGTGTGGGTATTTTATCGCACGTCGCGTGTCTCAATAAATTTTCAATCACTCGGCAAACAAACAAAACCCTGCCCGAACTAGATTTCAATTAGAGGCTGGTATTTGGATGAAATTTGCATTTTTCTCAAACCCCGCGACGTTGGCGATCGTTTAGCAAAACGGGAAGAAACGATTTTTCATCCAGACAGATCCGTTTCGACGTGCAGCCGATACGGGTATGCGTGCCCCGGGTGTGTGTACTGTACTGTACTGTGGCCCCACCTACCCTACCCAAGTCCGAGTCGTTTCCTGCGCCGATCCAATCGGTTCGATGCTTCCACGAAATCAAAACATCAGTAAAACACTTGTAAAACCCGGGGTTTCCTCGTTTCCTCCTTTCGTCAGATAATAAGACAATAAATTAATGATCCCCCACGCGGGTTTTTTGGTTGGGTATCGGTGGACCGGTGTGCAGAGTTTGTGACGCTTCGGGAAGGTCGAATCCTACGCGTGCTGGTTGCGTATTCCGGTGGGTTTCGAAATTCTTCTGCACGACGGAAGTAAAGCCGCGTACTACGGACGGGAGAGAGAAATAGAGAATAAAGCAGCAATGCTGAAGACGTTGGGCACGGACGGACAGATCGAGCACGGACAAAACCTATCGTTTGTCCCGATGATGAATCGGTCCGAAGGCTTTGATTTATCTTGAAGATTTGCCCCATTCTCGTCCCCGGTTGTGGTTGCCGTGGAAGAGGAAGTGTTGCGGCCCGTGAATCCGGAGTAATTTATCTGGCCGTGCCGTGGTTGTCTTTTATGCGTGTTTTTTTTTTGTTAAAAGTCTGTTGTTTGCTGTGACCGGTCGGTTGAAACACGAAACTACCACGACACAAGGCGTGCTGATTGTCGCCAGGAGGATAATAAAGCCCGGACCCGGACTCTGATCGCGGAGGTGTTGGCCAATCGATACGCTAAATCTAGAATTAGAACACAGGCACACACAGCGTTTGCTTGGGAGTCGGTAGCCGAGGTGACTGTTTGGTCGGTCGATCTTGCCATGCTTCTAAAAGCGGCATGAAATATTACCGTTCGGGGAGTTAGAATCTCGGGCCTCGCGCTCGTTTATATTGACGCTGCCCTGGCTTATGAAGCGTTTCCCAACCCGCAGTGGTAGAGTGTGTATGTGTGTTTGTGAACCTTATTTGCCTCACGGGGTGGGTACTTAATGAATATATTAAAAAAAAAAGAAACTGTAGTGTGCGCTTTAGGTAAGAAATGAAAAGTGAAGAACAGTGCCTAAGAGCAACGATTTAATGGGTTCCTCTATTAACCATTACGGGCGACAGGCACTTAAGGGCGAAACGATTCCGAGCACAATCGTTTAATGTTGGGCAAATATTATTATGGCTGATTTCTGTTCAGGTTCTTTTTTTTTGCCTTACTCGGGCCGGCTAGAAGATGCCGTGTGCCTTTTTTTTGGTTCTTCGGTTCACTCCCAGAGGTACATCAAAGGATGAATGGATGGGTGCATTAAGGTAAGGATGCATAATTGATAATCTGAAACAGTGTTGTATGAGGTAAGCTCAAGAAGTATTAAGGTTTGCTTTTTAAAAATGAAAAGTTACTTGAAGATTTTTTAATGTTATTTTCGAAAAAATGTTATTATTATAATATTGACATTTTATTATAAGTGTACGTTTCATTATCCTGTGCGGGTTCTACTGTATTGGGTTATTCTTTGCGATTAATAATGCTTTGTATGGGAAAGCGAATCGATGCCTTGTTATTGGAATCTCGGCATCATCTACCCCATATAGAAGAAGGGAGATTGGCTAGAGTGCAGCAACTACAGGGGTATTACGGTGTTGAATACCGCCTACAAGATTCTCTCCCTAGTAATACAAGAAAGACTTGTCCCATTCGTTGAAGAGATAGTTGAAAACTATCAGAGAGGGTTCCGAGACGGAAAATCAACCACTGACCGGATATTAACCATGCGAAGTTGGCGGAGCAGTAGCTACAGTTCTATCATCTCTTCATTGACTTTAAAGCCGCTATGCTATCGTACATAGCCAGGGTAAAACTATACGACGCAATGGGTTCATTTGGAATCCCGGTCAAGCTTACCAGGTTTTGATGCCACCAAGGGCCTGTGCCTGGAAGACAGGCTTGCCTTGACAACAACGTAGCCTTTTAGCTTTAAACCTTAACAAACACCGATTTATGCTGTGGTGATGTGCAGATAGAAGTCGTCCTATTTGGGGTCAAAAGTCAGCACCGATTACAACATACACAGATCTTGAGATGTACGCAAGGGTGCTGACTGGCTTCTCCACTTAAAATACTTATCACGACGGACGAAGCTGGGACTGTATAGAACCTTTACAGTCCCAGTACTCACATACGCATCTGAGACATGGACTATGTCCAAACTGATGAAACCTACTTAACCGCGTTCGAGAGGAAGATGCTCAGAAGGAGTTTTGGTCACGTATCTGCAATAGAGGAGTCGCTACAATGAAGAGCTCTATGAGCTGTTCGGTGATCTCACCACCGGGCAGCGAATTAGGCTCGCCAGGCTCCGGTGGGCTGGTCATGTCATGAGAATGGCCAGAAAGTCCTTTTAGGCCGTCCACATGGACAGAGGAGCCGTGGTAGGCGTTGATGCGTCTGCCAGAACGGTCGGGATATAGGATTGGCAGATGACGGCGCTAGACCGTAAGCAGTATCCAGGATTGTAGCAGCAGGTCGACAGCGCGAATCGGTTGTAGCGCCTGATAAGTAACTAAGTAATGCTTTTTTGACTAGTTTACATGACTTTTTATTTCTTTACTTATTCGTCCTAAAGAGATTGACAGAATTGGCAGATGCTTAGCGGATTAATTGCGTGCTTATGAATTATTATCTACTTTTCTGTAACTAGATTGTAGCATCATCTAGGTATAATGTTTACACGACGTTAAAATTCAACACTTCTGGCAAATTCCCAACAAAATTTAGGTCCACTAGTCAAAGAATAGCTAGAAAATTGTAAAACCGCTTAGAAAATCTCCCATCACGATCTATCATCTGTAGTGATAATCACCGTGTCATCTCGTTTCACGCGTCACCGCATCAAATATTTGACTTGCGTGCGCCCCAGATTCCGATTGCGATGAGTTGTAACAATGTATGCAAATCATCTGTACAAATATGGCCGGTAGCTGGTCCGGTTTTTGCTTTTTTCGGCCCTGGGTAACATCTTAATACGAGTATAGGCGAATGTGTGTGCGTGTGTGTGTTTCACATTACTTGTGCTCAACCAGTGACACCCGGCATGCTTACCGCGTTACACGCGTTCCCTGACTCGTCCGAAGGCTGAGACATTTATGGTGAGGCTGAAAATTGGAAACGGTAGGCTCGTTCGCACAGGCCTACCAGGAGACTGAACCATCAAATTCGACAGCTCATCATCGACAGCTCAACATCTCGGAGCGCTTTTGGCAGATTGATGATCTTGTCAGATCGTTCGTCTGCGCGTGTGTTTTTTCTCTCGCGAGTGAGTTCGGAATGTGTGGCGCGTTGTCGGCCTTGTTAATCGCTGTGAGGTGTCGGTGGAGTCTGACGCCGGGCCGTACACACCCGGGGAGGAGTGCCAAATGGACATTAATATTTATTTTCCTACGAATCAAACAAATAAAACAACGGCAAACAACAATCCGTCAACACAGCTTCCGTGGACGTTAGTGCGGTAGGAGAGGAAGGCTGGACTGGACTGCGAGGAGATTTCAATCAAAAATTATTGTTTGTTTTATTTTCGTCTCTTGTTGTTGTGGTGTGGAGTTGTGGCCACCTTCCGCACTGCAACACTATCAGATCCTTCGGAGGGCTGATCGAGTTTCTTCCATCTCGGCGACTGTTTCTTGCGCTGCTGCTGCTGGCCGCCCATTAAATCGCGTTCGGTTGTGGTGAAGATGGTCGCCACCGCTTTTGGTGCAGTGCCGTCGGGAACCGTCGAGTAATTGGAGCCGGGAGAGTTGAGCGCCTGGCAGGAACTCACCCATACCCCTGTGCAGCTTGATGGCGATGGCGTGAATTTATTGCTTGTAGTTGGTGGCCGAAAACCTACACGCTCCCGGTTGCGTTCGTGGTCGCAGTATTCGGAGTATTAATCAAAATTGATCTTGATCGGCGGAAGGTGTCTGCTGGCTGCGCGTCATTAGTGCGTAGACGGCGACGCTGCCTGCCAACGAAATGCCGGGAATCCATGCCTATCGTGTCGAGCGTATAAACCGTTGATGGTTGCAGCTAGTTTTCGGGAAATGTTTTGTTTTTGACACTGTTTAACATACGATCGGATAAGACGGAGTTCGATGGGGGATTTTAGTTTTGTTTCTTCGCTCGAGGACGCCTTCTCGCGCTTTAAAACCAAACTTTAAAAGATCTTTCGGTGATGAGGCGCATATTAGAAGCAAGAGTGCGTGTGAGCGATGTTTAAACTGAAGGCGAAAAATGACATGACTTTTGTGTTATTGTGTGTACAACAACAGTGGTTACCGGTAGCCGAGCTTGAAAGCTTGAGCGAGGTGATCCGTATCGTGATCGTTTGAATGACAAATGACTTCAAAGAGTATCTCATGCTCTTGATGCTCCTAATGGTTGTTGAGACAGAGACAAAGATACAGCAAATGACAACTTGCACATCCAAATTACACCACCAGCACAGTGGGAAGTTTGGTGAGATGAGGCCCAAAAGTGGCGAAACGTGTTGCAGATAAGAGGAGTTATTTTTAAATTAAAGGTTTGATTGAGTTTGTGAAATGTTTTAGAAAGATATTTTCACATTCTGCGGAATTCTGGTAATTCTACAAATATATCTATATTATCTTCATTTGTTTCTCGTTCTTTTATTTTTTATATTAAATAAATGACATACTCTTAGTGTTTTTTATAGTAAATTTTACAATTTTCGAACATATTTTACATTAAATTATTTTTCATTATTCAAATATATGTCTTACCTGATTTTTAAACAACCTTCAATCATCTTTCAAAAGAACTTATAAATTAGCATAATTTTATGACCATTTGTATCCCATCATCTACCCACAATGAGCATGTCGCATTGGAAAAAGAATGTGGTACAACCGTGTACACGAGATGTACACGGTACGCAAATTAAAATCAACATTGGAGACGCAACACAATGATACATCAATCAGATGCAACAATACTGTTTTGTTGGTAAGCCATTTTTTGGGGGAAAAAAATGTCTTAACCTAATTTGCGTTGCATGAACTTTCGGTAGCAAATGTGCAATACGCCCCCTAGTTTTTCTATATTCATTTGCATATAATTACCGTGTTTTCCATTGAATGTGGCTTTATCTATGTAAACCCAAGCATGCTGAAACAAATGCACCTCTGTAATGGTCTGATTTATGATTCAACACAGTTTCATCACGACCTTCTCCTGCTACATTAGTGCGCCGTCGTTGTGCAACAAATATAACAACTCTATTTCGGGCAATACGCAACACGCTTATCAAACCGGAGCACTTTGCCGTGTTTAATCAATGCAAAACTTTTATTCTAAGCACGGTTTGTGTTGCACGCGTAAATCATGATTTTGTTCACCGGGAGTTTTACCCGCCCAAAGCATCTATCGCAACGATAAATCAAAACATATCGCACAACTCTGCCTACATTTAGGGGTCTGCAAAAACTAAACCCATTTTGGGGAGTCGTTTGCGGAAACTATTTTTAGGTGCTTCGGTCCGACAAACGTTTCGATTCTTATCGGTAACAGTCACTGCGTGCGTTACGTCGAAATTTCATGGCTTATTGGTTGCGGTCTGTCCGTTGCTGAGCCGGAGAGAGATAAAAGTCAAATGTCATATCGTGCGACATTTTGTCGAGCGATTGAACAGTGGACAAAAGTTTCGAACGACTTCGGCGGAGATAAAATGGTTCGTTTGGTGCAGTTTCATCACGACCTTCTCGTGCTACATTAGTGCGCCGTCGTTGTGCAACAAATATAACAACTCTATTTCGGGCAATACGCAACACGCTTATCAAACCGGAGCACTTTGCCGTGTTTAATCAATGCAAAACTTTTATTCTAAGCACGGTTTGTGTTGCACGCGTAAATCATGATTTTGTTCACCGGGAGTTTTACCCGCCCAAAGCATCTATCGCAACGATAAATCAAAACATATCGCACAACTCTGCCTACATTTAGGGGTCTGCAAAAACTAAACCCATTTTGGGGAGTCGTTTGCGGAAACTATTTTTAGGTGCTTCGGTCCGACAAACGTTTCGATTCTTATCGGTAACAGTCACTGCGTGCGTTACGTCGAAATTTCATGGCTTATTGGTTGCGGTCTGTCCGTTGCTGAGCCGGAGAGAGATAAAAGTCAAATGTCATATCGTGCGACATTTTGTCGAGCGATTGAACAGTGGACAAAAGTTTCGAACGACTTCGGCGGAGATAAAATGGTTCGTTTGGTGCAATAGGAATAGAACTTGGAATAAATATTTATTATTGGATTCGCTTTTTTCTATTTAAGTTTGTTCAATAGTGGGTTGAGAAGGAAATTATAGGAAGATTGACGTGATATGTCATTTCATTTAGAGCTATGGTATAAGTTCCAATTGTTCTTGGAGCGTTTGTTCTAAAAACCTTTTCGTACTGGCTAAGTTTTTGCAAAGTTTTAACTAAGAAATTGTGTTCCCCAGAATGCTTAGTTTCTGTTTTTAAAAATCAAACTTGCTATAAGAGCGGAGGCAGAGTTTTTTCAACATTTTAAAGCAGAGTTTTGAAAAATTGTATTCAGAAAAGATGAGATTTAAAGATAAGATGGGACCAATTATATGAACATATCAGCAAAATATTAAAACAATCTGTATAACTAAATATTACCATACCATGGATGAGAATAAACAACAAACAGTGAAGACCATCGAAACGTTTGACATCTACAGACATGCATCACGAATTCTGCTGTGTCTTTGTTGATTGTTGCACCGAAGTCCTCAACTATATTTAAGTCCAGTTTTTCAAACTAAGGAAACTTCCAGGAAACTCGGTCCATGGCTGCATTCCTCCACCCTCGGCTGCATCCGATATCCCTCAGGTCAGACTCCACTTGATCCAGCCAGCAAGCTCGCTGTGCTCCTCTGCGCCTCGTGCCGAACGGGTCGCTGACGAGCACCTTCCTGGCAGGGCATGAGTCCGGCATCCTCATCACGTGCCCCAACCAGCGTATTCTTCCGGCTTTGACGACCGTCAGGATGTCTGCATCGTCAAACAGCTCAGCTAGCTCGTGGTTGCTAGCTCAGCTAGCTCTGCCAGCATTGTCCAGGACTCATGCCCGTAGAGGACTACCGGCCGTATCAGAGTGCGATATATGGCGCATTTCGTGCGTTGTTGGAGTCTTCTGGATCTCAGGAGTTTGTGGAGTCCGTAGTAGGCACAATTCCCCTGAACAATGCGCCTTCGGCTTTCGCTGCTTACGTTGTTGTCCGAAGTTCCAAGGTATCGATCGTGCCAAGGTAGCAGAACTCCTCTACTACCTCGAGATCGTCGCCGTCAACTAATACTCTGCTTCCGAGTCGTGCTCTATCACGGTCAGAGCCTCCGGCAAGCAGGTACTTTGTCTTCGTCGCATTGATCCTCAATCCAATCCTATCGGCATCGCGTTTCAGTCGGGTGTACGCTTCGCAAACCGCCGCAGATGTTCGCCCGATGATGTCGATGTCATCCGCGAAGCGAAGGAATTGGAGAGACCGGGTGAAAATCGTGCCCCGGATGTCGAAGCCCGCGCTTCGCATGACACCTTCCAGAGCGATTTACTATTTACTCTTCCATCAAATAAAAACGGAACAGAGCTTAGGTTTTCCTTAGAACCGACGAATCGACAACCTAAAGCTAAAGCATTCCGAAGTTCTCCTTGAAGGCTCTATTATTTTTATTTGATGTCCCAAGTTATCTTTCTGGAGTCTTAGGATATTTTATAATAGGTACGCCGAGGAAGTATAGCTAATTTGATATAATAAAGCAGCATCAACTATGTAAAGATTTATTAAAAATACATAATAAACAAGCTTACGATCAGATCATCATCAGACAATATCAGAGATTAGAACAAGTCATGAGGCTGAACACATTACTAACATTGGTGGGTACGAGAACTCCAATCTTAAAATCTGCAAATATTTATCTGACTTCTGTCATACCAAAATAGGCATCTCAAAGAGTTGTCTTAATGTGACAAACTATTTAACATTAAAGCATACACAAAAACCTTGGCGTGGATAGATTAACAAACGAGCAAAAATCCATTTAAGAACTCACTAAACTACTGCACAAATTAGGGGTTTTGATAGATTTTATATTGGGGCTGTCAAAAACCTTTTTTGTCTTACTTTTGGAGCAGTGGTTTGAAGAATTCGTTCGAGCCCAAGTTGCACTCATCACATACCTTATTAATAGCAAGAAAGTCTGTTAAGGCTCTCAGAATTCTGTACGATCAAGTCCTACCATAGCACAAATTACCAAAATATTACATTTTTGAACACCCAAAAAAAAAAAAGAAATCAAAACAAATTAACTCATCTCCTTCACACAGTGCCTACCAACAACCAGGTGTGCATGATGGGCACTCACGTTTATCGCGCACCATCAGCACGGTGCTGCTCCCGGTTAAGAGCACCGCTGCTCGGGAAAATTAACATCATCATTCTTTTTTCCGCCGACACGTTCGTGCGAGCCAAAAACTCTGGCCAAACACACCACACAAAAAAACGGCCTCCGACTGGTAGATGCACCGGAATAAGCGACCCCGGTAGGTCTAAGAGAGCCGAAGTTTTGCAGATGATGATAAAATTTGATACAGCATAAATATTTCAACCAACCAAACGCGGTGGTAATCAGATACTTTATCATCTAATTAATTTTTCAACCGTCCCGAACGGTTTCCAACCCCGTGGCGTGGTGGCGACGATTTACGCGTGATGTGTGAAACTTCAGCTGGACGAGACATAATAACAATAAAACAGTCGGGTTTAGCGGTCCCCTCCAACAAAAAAAAAAAGACGCTCCAGATCTCCCCGAGATCTCCCCGGAAAGTTCACCAGCATGGGGGACACGAACAGAAATGAGTCCGTGGGGGTTTCGATTTCGAGCGCCACACAAAACGTATCGGGAATCTTAGATTATGTCATTTCACGTCAGCCTTGTCCACACGCGGGCGCGAACGACTGAGTTGTCGAGCCAAGTGAGCTCTTTTTTTTTTTGGGGCGAGTGTTGCTTCCACGACAGGTGAAGCTTCAGCCTTTCGGCCCTTTCGGGGTGCGTTTGGATTCAATTAAACTCCACTGGTGGCATCCAGAAAATTAGCGTCGCTAGTTGAAACCGTGGAATGACAGGATGACACTTCAACAAAGGCTGATCTGGTATCTAGTGTTAGCGGGCCAGCGAAGAAAGAATTTTTTAATCGAAATCCATTTCCCGAGCTGGCGGAGCGCTCCGAACGGTGTAAGGGAATTAATTAAAATAAATTTGTAATTAAATATCGCCAAACACGTTTTCGCCTGCAAAGGTGTGTATTTCTATCGGATAGTGTGAAAGTTAGACGTATAATTTGATGTCAAAACGAGGAAAAAGCACAACTTAAAAACAGGGGGAAGATTGAAAATGATCCAACCATCATAATTTTATTATGATTGCTATTAATTTTTTCCCCTTTCCTTAGTTCTAGTGAAGCGCGCTGAGTGCAAATATCTGTTGACATTAGGCTACAATGTAGTCCAGCAAAGCGTACATCATAAGTTAATTAAGGTTGCGTTCGATAATCACATGTTTTCATATTTAGACGCAATTAGCAACGCTGTAGCTCGTGCACACAAACAGCAAAAACGCAATGTTGATTCGTTTCAATTTAGCTGATCCTGCACAGATAAATCATCATTCAAACCACATAAATCCACACTAACAGAACAAAAAAAAACTGCAAAACTGCCCATCACGCACTACACGAGCTACACAGAATGGTTCCATAATCCGTAACGTATAAAGCTTCGACCAAAAACATGGCAAAACAGTAAACAGATAGCAAAAAATAAATCTAGAAAAATGCGCACAATATTTACATGGAAAATATTGAACATCAATTTTGATTAATTCCAGCCGAACGGTGGAAATCTCGTCCATTCGGCTCCGTGCAACTCCGTCCGGGCGTGTAACAGCTGCCACAACTGTCTGACTTGGGGACGTGTTCGGAATGATATAAACATATGGATGCAGTGTGCGAGAAGGAAAAATCATTTATCACCGTACGTACCTGACTGACTGTCGCTCACTGTTGCACTCCTGCGGGGTGGACAACTGCACCACGGCTGACCCGTAAAAGCCTGGAAATATTCTGTCGAATCAGCAAACATTTTTATAGCCATAAAAAAGGGAGAAATGTTATTTTTCAAACTAAATTAATAAAAAAAGAGACACACACCAGGTTCATGTGTGTGTCCAATATGGCATTTAAACAAAAAAAATCAATGCCCATAATAAACATTGTAGCGTACGAGTGTGACTAATTCCGAAGCGTTTTTGGTAGGTAAGAATAGTGGCAAATCACGGTCATGAAGCAGGGAACGGTTTCGATACGGTGTGTGTGTCCTGTCCTGTTTTAGGGCATCAATATTTTGGTAGCGCCAATTCGTTACAGCTGATTGTGCCGCATGTGACGGTTTTCCTTGTTGGTAACACACAAAAAAGCCCTCTTTTCTAAGTCCCTGACCAATATCACTGTTGAGGCGCCATGAGCGAGCTGCATCATATGTTGTTATCCATGGTAATGGTTTATTATCCTCGTTTTTTTGTTGCTTCAGGGTGTACTACACTGCAATCAGTTTCTATAGAGTCTCCCTTATTGTATGAATTCGTAGCTGTTTTTTTAATAAACTGTATCTGTTACATACGGTTCATTTGATGATTATTTATTTGATGCTGCTGTCTAGTTTTAATAGATGCTAACAGTTGTTTAGGTGTTCTCTTGAGAGAGTTTACTCATTTATTTTTAAATATTTCATAGACTAGTGCAACCAGTAAGGTAAATGTTGTCAATTTTAGTGAAACTTAATGATTCCGTGAAGTAATTAAATGCTAATTTACGGCTAATTTAAGAGAACTCGTCCAGATTGGAACGTAAACGAGTACAAGGGCTCATGGAACAGATATTATGCAGGTGTTACTCTACGTCAAGTAATCTCCTAGAACAGGGTACTCTCCCGTAACGTACAGGTTTGCGAGTTGAAACTTTTGTTGAGAAACCCTACGTCGAAGAATCTCAGCGTTTTACAGGGTCTCAGGCACGCCAGTAAGGCTAGTAAGCTGTTTGAAGCCCTGCATTATCTGGCAGATCGTTAAGCAAGGAAGAAGTAGTAGTGGCAAAAAGTCATACTAATTCGCATAGAACTGATGTATGGGCTAATATAATCGCGATTTTCAAGTTACTAAGGCACCTCAAAGCATAAGCTTCAGCTTTTGTTTCCCAGCTAAGCTCGTGGATTCTTAAACACGTCAAACGATAAATATTTACAGGGTTCCGGGAAAATGACTCTAGAACCTGGTCAAATTGGAAGTCCAGTATTCTGTTTCTTGAGCGTATCTTCAGCCAGATATGGAGTAGCGATGGGAAAAATTATTGATCAGTTCGATTCGGGATAGCTTTGAATTTGGTGGAATCGACTTCTGAGAGTAGGTTTAAAAACGAATACAGAATCGGTTCCGAAATAGGAATCAAATTGGTTCTGAAATTAGAATCAGTTCCAGAGCCGGAAACAATTCCAAAGTCCGCAGCAGTGTAAGTTTTAACACTGGTTAGATTTCAACAGTAATTTAAACTATCCCCGGCAACTAAAACTCTTGAAGAATCTGTACAGGAATTGGAATATGGTTTGAATCAGTTAACCTAAAATTAGTCCGAATAGGGATTGATTCTGGAATCGGTAATTGGAATCGATTTCAAAAGAGGAATCAGAAGCTATAATTAGCTACAATAAATGCTATAATTAGCTTGTTAGGGGTCTAAGTAGCTACTCCTCTGTACATATTATAACCTTGTGTTGGAGCCATAGTTTATTGGGATCTTGTTTCTGCGTAAAGCAGGTATCGCTTGTTAAGCTTACTTATATTATATGTTGCAAAACTTTATTTAAACTAGGGAAGATCTTCTTTCTTCCTATGTTAATCTCGATCACATTTACACAAAATTAAGCACAGTTTTTACAACTTTTTATTTCTTCACTTAACTATTCGAGTGGCTCTATAGAATCGAGATACAGTGTACTAGTTGGTTCTTCGTTTGCTAGTTTTTTGAAAATAAATAGAAAATGGCTATTTATCGACGATCCTCGGAGTCCATATTCCCTCGATACTCAAGAACGTTTATTGAGCCGGGATTAAGTTTCTGCCCTTTAGACCTCGCTTGACCAGTTTTCCACGTCCACCAAAGATCACTTCGAAGAGAGATTCGACAGCAGTTTTGTTTCCTTGCTGCAAAAGTTCCATAAAAGAACGCCATAATCCTTCGGAAGCGGGCAAAACAAAAAACTCTCCCAACAAAAGCCTCCCAAAAGCGGGCGGCCGACTAGTTTTGCTCCGTTTGCATAACAGTGGCACTACTTCTAAATAGCTTCCACACCATAAATTTCACATAATCTCGCAGTTATTGCAAGTTCAAGTATCATAAATTGTAGATTCCTCTGCTCGGCTCTAGATGCAACAGTGAGTGCAGAAGTAGTAGTGCCCAGGAAAAAGAAAGCAAGATGGAAAAGCTTCTTGTCCTAGGAAAAAATGGATCCCGTTTGCTGAAGATGCGGATATGCAGAGAGCTAAAATAAATATAAGACACACACACACACAGAGACACAAACACAAACACCAAACCGTAAGAATGAGAAATGGCGCGAGCACATTTTTATTTGCATCCTGCATCCCAAGCCTATGCCGGTGAGATAATCATAATGGTAAAAATAATGCAACCGAGAAGGCTTCGTCGACTTTTTTTCTCGCTACGTGTTTCGCATAAATGGAATGGTTGTGAAAATTAAACCATTAAGAAAAGTATTTTAATCTGTACAGTACGCGTGGAATGCGGTATGGTCGCTTGGGATGCCACTTTTATAATGTAGACACTTTGTCATAATACGTTTTTTTTTACCAAGAAAATGAACAATTTCAAATCAAAGGTTCACCGTGCCCAAAACCAATCCAATTCATTATGCATAAATCATTAACGGTGCGCGAGCATGAATTCAATATTTCTCCGCAGACATTCCGTTAACGAGTTCTGTTTGTTTTGTAACAAGTAACAGGCAAATATGATTATGCTCGTCTCCCAGTTTCGGGGCACCAGCAAAAGGCAAACGGTCGTGAAATAAATCAAACGACCGTTTTCTTCACATCTTCTCGATGACATTTCACCGGTAGAATCGGATTTCTCTCTCCACCATAAACCACGCGCTTAAAGCTTAAAGGATAGCGAAGAAACTCCAATTTCGGTGTGTCCAATTTCGTTGCGAGAGGGCTAAGTTTTTGTGGAGCTTTATGTGCGGTGCGACACATTTCACCTGATTCGCCATCTCCCGGAGGGTCAACAGGTGAATGAAATTATAATTTCTTTCGCCCAACTTTTGTTCGCCTTCTTCTCCATCGTTGACGCTGTGTACACCGCAGGACGTTTCGAGCTCTTACGTTTCTAGCTTCACGAAACATTCACGGGGTTTTTGTCGAGTGATCACAGTCGGTCGATGAAAAAGTGATTTGGGAGTTTGGCAATACTGGACTGGGAACATCGGCACGAGACCAGGAAGGTATGAATTATTTACTTTCGCCAGCAAAACAACAATACCGTCCGGAAAACCCTCACGCTAGACTCCGAGGACTCCCGGAGGTTGATGAGGCTCAATAGTAATGCTCGAGTCTCGCACCCGAGGGATGGTCGGGATTTGACGGTGAACAGGTGGCCTGACGAATGGACGAACCGGCGGAACTGACCCTACCCATAATGCTCCATGTCTGACATGAGTCGTTTGCGTGTTGTTGAGTTTTTGGAGTTCTTGATTTATTAATATAGCCTTCTTTTTTTTTTTTGGTTGTTGCCATTGTGTTGATGGTGGCGATGGTGGCGAATGTTTGCTTTCCGGTCATTCATGAATATAGATCGAAATTTTTACTGTCACAAGCGTGTGTCATGGCGGGTTGGTGCGTTTATACTACCTCGTCATACCGATGTCTGGACGTCGGAGGGTGAAAATCACATCTGAATGCAGACAAATAAAGGTTACCGTGTATGGGAAATTGTTTCAATTTTTAGGTACAATTGACTTTACGCTCGATTTTTTTAAAATTCCGATCAAATCGTGTGTCATCATTCCAGGAAGAATATCCTTTCCAATTTCGATAGACTATCCTAGCTCATTTACATTTACATTTCCCGTGTTTCACACACAACCGAGTCCCGAGAAAATAAGCAAACACACAGCATGCCTTTGTTTGTTTGATAAATTTGGAACACAAACCACCGAACGCAACGCATCAACCGAGCTTGATGGTGTTTTTATTTCGGGCAACCGCATCATCCCAACAAATATTTCGCGTGCTACGTGCCCTGTGTGCTTGAATCAATTATTTACAAATTATCATAATTGCATACGCAGGATAAACAATCCAGCGATCCTGGACATACATACACACACATACATGGCGCGAGTTTTTCCAAGCACCAAATTTCCGACCAGCTGTTGACATTGGCAGTTGCTGTGTGTGCGTGCGAGTGGAATTGTTTATTGATTGAATATCGGTAATTAAAAGCAATCCATACCGTTGCCGGTGGCTATCGGGTTTGTGTTGGGTGCCCATCAGGTTGAAAATGTTGGATTGTTTGCGCGTGTGATTAAAACGATATCATTATCTGGTCCGGGTGTATGGGTTTTTGGGGTTTTGATTTTCGGGAACAACAGTTGAACAGCAGTTAATATTTGCGTGAGCAAAACATTGAAGTTTCTTTCGCGTATGGGATGCAGGAATGCTTAAACCTCGCTTGGTTAAACATTTTATAACACACACAACCACACTGAATGGAGTACAGTGTGTGTCGTAGTTATAGGAATAAATTGCTTTGGTCAACGATAATCTCAACACAAATTGAAATGTATTTTCAACATTTCAAACGCTTTAAGAACAAAATCCCAGCTTAAAATATTATAATAAAATTCTAGGACTCAATGATATTAGGACTTCATGAAAAATCTATGCTTAACGATACGTAAAATCGTGCTAAAATCAAATCAAATCAAAATAATATCTTCTAAATGATTATAATATTTTTTGAGATAGTTTCATCTTCTCTTTTGTAAGATTTTTGATGTCTTTAAGTGTTTTTTATTCATTATACAAGTTTTTTTTAAATATTTGATTATATTTCATTTCTTTACAAATCAACAAGGACGGTTTGGATTTTTAATTTATCACTGCAAAAGAAAAACGTTTCAATATAAATATTTAACTCTATCTAAACATGATCAGAAATCGATTACTTCATTTTCTTTTCTTTGATCGAAACAATTAAGAAAATTTTCTAAATGTTTTATAAGAGGTTTTTTCATTAACGGACCTCAAAATACATTAATTTTTGCTGTCAGTTTCAATCTAGTGCAGCAGTAGCAATAAAAAACTAAATTGGAAAAGCTGATTATCGATCTTTCTGCAAAAATAAGGGCTTAAACCAAGAAAAATATTTCAGATGATTCAAAAACGTATTTAGTTTTACTTCGTATGAATCACAAGTACAACTTTTTTACAATTTGCTGATCAAAATACTAGTATTAAAATAGTTTCAAAAATAATCATTACCCAGATAAGCTGTTAATTAGGAAGAAAATGTTTTGTCTGAAGTTTAAAAAAAATGTATTTCAAATAAAATTTAAACTGTATTCATCTTCTAGCTATCTTGTTCTCAAAAACCATAGAAAATATATCCTCTCTAGAAAATAGAGTTCTAAAATTATGTTACTCACTGTAAATTGAGCCTTTTTTAAATACTTGACAGCCAAACCAACCAGGTTTTCACAGTTTAAATGAAGATTTATGTTTTCTTGCTCCAAATGTAAATTTAAAAAGCATTTTCAGCTAATTATTTGCTTCCAAAACATCTCGTTTCATTCGAAAGCTTCTTTCATTACAAAGAAAGCAATAGCAGTGGACCTCTATCGAATGGAACTTACAGAACGCTTCATATCGTGACTCTTGACGGCTATTAAAAATCACCTACAAAGGCACACAAATTATAGTAACAAACTGTGCCGAAAAAACCACCATCTAAAGTAGGTGACGATGGTGAAATAATTTAATTAACCGCCAAAGCACCACACACAAAGAGACAATCAAGTACGCGCGTAAGCCACCAGGCACCTCCATCGTGGACACGCAAACAAACATGCGCCACCGTATGTGGTTCCTCTTTTTTTTCTTTTGGCAAATGGAAAGAGAGAGAAAGGAAGAGAGAGAGAGAGAGAGAGAGAGAGAGAAAGCCAAGTTTGCGTTTTGTTTGAGAAACGGTTTCAATTTATGAGTTGGAGTTTAAGTGAGGCACACAGCATGATTCAATTTTCATTTCCTTTTGGCCCGGGCCGTTTTTTTCCCCGGCGGGGAGGGGAGGCGAAGGGATGCCAGGGTTGGCTTTGCTGCTAAAAGGTTCCATATTTATGACCCGTGCTCACGTGATCGGGGCGAGTTTTGCTACCTTGGCTAGCTGCTGATCCGTGGTTGATAAGGAACTTTTCATCCATTTCCATTTGTTTACAGTGGAATCAAGAGGCGTTTCATCAGTCGAAATGGGGCTGCTGACTGATACCGAACGATGGGGATGGGGTGGTAAACCTCCCGAAACAGTGTAGTGAAAATGCAGTTCACCCCAAGAAGGGAGACAAACTTACCACAACCCCCTAGAAGGAAATGATTCCGAAGCCAACATTTAACTTTAAACACCGCAAAACGTGCTCTACGATCGAATTGTGGTTGGTTGTGGGTGCGGGAAAACTCCAACCAGTTTCTCCGATCTGATTGGGAAATGGTTCCCCCTTCACCCCAGTACAAATCCACTCGTAGCAACTGCTCGAGCAGCCGTGAAGTGCACTCCAATCAATGGGATGCTCGTTAATGCAAATTTCCCAACCGAGGCCCAGCAAGAGCCAGCAAGCGGCCATCGCGTGAAGGACATTTTCCAGCCGGTTGGTGTGTGTGTGTGTGTTGGTTGTTTGTCCTTTTGTCGATGCTTCTGTTCTCCATTTCACAAACTATTACTGTTATCAAACTATTTCGCTTCTTACTGCAGTTGGCGCGCGAGGCATCGGACTGCATCGGACTGTCATTAGCATAAACAACGGATTCCGACGACACCGGAACTGTATTTTTAGTGGCGTTATCAGTAGCAAGAAAAGTTTCCTGTCTTGAATTACCACCCCAGCTTTCTCCTCAAGCTCCTCTCGTCCTGAGTAAAAATAGTTCGAACGGTGAAAAATTCAAACGAACGCTCCGTTCGCAATACGAACGATTCCATTTCCATTTCGTAACAAGCCAGTCCTCTTGTATAATTATTGAATCGAGGCTTTTTGCGATAAGACCATGCTGGTGGACATTTTTTCCCTATACTTTCCATTCTTTGTAGCTTTGCTACAAAGGAAAATATGTCCGCTACACGCGCGCGCTGCAATGCAGCGACCGTTTCTCCCTTTTTGCTGCAAGAGTTCGATTCGTGATGGAATGTTACTTTCAGGTGGAAAGAATTATATGTCACCGGAAAACTGCATTGCATCCAGGGCCGGTGGCATTGTTTAAAGCCGGAGCAACGAACCCAACTTTCCATTTGTTACTGGTCATCCGGTGGCGTTTCGGTATCGGAGGGGGGTAGATTTTCCGATCGTGGATAACATTTGCATGTGGAATACATTCTCGTTTGGCGCTTTTCACATTAGTTTTGTGAGCGGAAGATTTTGATATGTAAATGTTTTTTGTACAACTACGGTTTTGTCATTGTCTGGTAATGGGTGGATTAAATTTACAGTAGGCAGGTGGATAAGGTTTTTGCATGTTAAATGCCAGTTTTGTGTGATTATCCACTATCCAATATGGAAAATAGAGCTAAAGAGATCGTGTCTAAATATCTAAAGGCGCGTGAGTCCTGATTGTTGAAGTCCAAAAATAGTGTAAAATAATTCTCATTATCGTCATTCTCAATAACATAACGTTGCTGATGACGGCGCTTGACCGTGGATTCTTGTAGCAGACTAAGTCTTCGAAATCGATGCAGCGTCTGATGACAGGATTAATTGGAAATTACATTACAATGAAATTAACATTATATGGAATATTCATTGAAGAATATAAAATTTCGACCGTCCTTTCGGAAACTTCAATATAAGACCACCATACGTCTAAGGATAAGATTCTGAAATAGAGGATGAAGACTGACTCCAGTTGTTAATTCGGATGTAAAATATTTCAATACCAACGGGAAAGGTCTTTAGTAAACTGGCCCAAATAAAGGATGATAATGCAAAGACAGCGGCCATCACCACAGACACCCAGAGTAGAATGCGACTGCAGGGGTAGAATAATAGTGTGGCACCAAGGTGAATGTCGCAAACAAGTAGAACGCTGGGATAAGAGTTTCATAAGTTGGAGATCAGAATGAATATGGAGAACGAAGATCTTTACAGGAATTTGGAGGGTAGCACTCATATGTTCACTATAACGCTGGTGATGGCATCTTGCAAGTCTGCTTAAGGCAGCAGTAGTTGTCAACATATATATGGAAGCCCTTGATTAGGAAGATGTTGTGACTCTGCATCCTTTAACGCTATCTGGTGAGTTCTTATCCGACAAACTTGCTCTATTCGTTAGATTTTGAAACCTGAGCTCGATTAAGAAATTCCAACATTAGTCCTCGATCATCTTCTGTTGAAATATTCTTCAGGTTTAGGCGATAATTTGAAGTGGATTAATATAACGACCAGTTCGATACACTGGCTAAGTGAATACTTCCTTAAACTTATATAAAGCTACTTAAGAAGCGTTGCTTAGAATGAAATTGGTTCAGATTTAATCTGTATCTTGAGCTGCGATGCCTAGGATACTTTTTGTTATTTATAAAGAACTTCATGCGTTATTCTTGGAGGAAATTCTGGTGCTAAAACATTTGCTTTGAAGTTGTCTCTTTCAGTTAATTTTTTTAAGGTCACGAAATTGACGACCAACTTAAAACCTGGTGAATCTCAGCCTTATCATTATACCAACGGATGTCTACGGAGTCAAGCATTAAGATTCGTTAAGTCTCCAGATCAAGCTGAACATAACGACCATGCAACGTACTCACAACTTATTTTAAATAATGGTGTTTGCAACTCAGGACTCATTATCCAATTAGGGTTGAATTTGGAATACGTAATTCGCGATTTTAGGGAAAGCAGATTTATCAGTTTACTCTAAGAATCATTTTCAATAAATACAGATTGAGATTGATTATGATCGATTAATTAAATTCCAATAAAAACAAAACATTATAATGAGCTGTGACTGTTGTTTATTATCAACAAATAATTATTAAAGCCTTCACTCCTCCGGCACTCATTTCAAATCAATCAAAAAGCAACACAGAATATCACGCAGCAAAACTTTCAATTTCTAAAACACTTTTCCACCAGTTGTGCGCCATTTTTTTTGTTAGCATGAACAAATAATTAATGATTTGTTTACAGAAGACATTTAACTTTTCCGGGCAACAAAACCAACGTGCCGCCTGTCTCGTTTCTATTCACCGATCCGGTTTTATTGTTTCTGACAGTTTCACGATCAGAATTTTAATTGAAAAGCGAAATAATGGGAAACAATTTAACATCCACCTAGTCCGGGCCCGGTCCAACCGCCACCGAAACAGTACTGCTAAGTGACTGTTTGTTTTTACCGACCGCTTATTTGTTAAAAACATCATGTTTTTGGCCCTCCTGAATTCCCTTGGTTCTAGGGGTTTTGAAGTCCTGGTGGTACATGTTGTACCGGGTATTGTCTGACGGTTTGACATCGTCTAAATTACGGCAGTGCGCGGCGTATGTATGTCCGGAATGGGATCCCGAGGAAAATGGAAAGCCACGCGCACGATTCTCTATTCATTCGATGGGTGGACAAAACAACCCAACAGAAGCGATACAAAAGCGTGTTGAGCAAACAATCAAAAAACATCTTTTATTGATATGTCAGTAGCCATCAATTTTGCGCGCCCTTTTTCGTGAAGTTGCATGTGTGGGCTTTGCGTTTTTCGCCACAGTTTTTCAACGCAACTGCATCGCCCAGTCAACGGCATACCCCGAAGCGAGGAAGCAGCCAAAGAAACACTCTGACAGGACACGAACAATCACAATGATTCAACGTGTGCCACGTGTTTCCGGGTTTCAGGCTCGCGGAAAAGTGGAAAAATCGGAGCAGGCACGCATGACACAATAATTTCTGGCCCGTCGTACATCGGAACGGGGTTGGGAAATTCGGTCGAAAAGCGAATAAAACAGGACGAGAGAGCGTAAATAACTGCTGCCACTCGTAAGAGGTTTTTGATTTACCTCCTTCTCGGTGGTCACTTGGCGAAGAAACACTCACACATACAGTAGACTTTATCTTAAGGTGGTGGGTAGATTGCAGCAAAAGAAAAACCCCATTTATCAGTGTTTGTTGTCTTCCGCCGATGGAGGCGCATTTCGCGTGTATCGTGACGCTTTTGAGCAAAAATTTTTGTTCCCAAAGGTACTCTCGTATGGCTGGCTGCACAACTGGAGCATTGATGGAAGTGTGGAAAACGGATTTTCATAAAAATAAAGCAATAGAAACAGTACGAAACTGGCCACCAACCGTCGGTGATGGTCGTGAGTATATCAAAACAGAGAAAAACGTTTTTTTCTTTAAAGAATAAAAACGAAAGACACAGAACAGTTTCCCAAGCAGTAGTGTACGGGAATTGCTAAAAGAAGAACGCATCCGGTACATTTCCACAACCACCATCATCATCATCTTCATCATCATCAACAGGAGGGAGAAGAATGGTAGTTGGGAGGAAACAATGAACGACGACGCAACGATATTGTTTTCCTTCCGACAAAATTGTAGCCCCGAGGGCATTTTTTCTTCGCTTGGTGCACAGAATCTTGGGCAGGGTTGTTGTTGTTTTTTTTGCTTTTGTTGGAAGTATTTTTCAGAATTGCCAGTTTTTTTTCTTTCCTTAGTTTTTGCTTTAGAATGCACAGTGGGACATTACAGGACAAAGATTTAATAAAATAAAGGATTATTCTAAGAATATGATAATTCATCATTTAGCTCAAGGACTCCTCTTGATAAGCATATTTGTTCAGATATGTTTATTAAAATTTGACGATTAATTTGCGATTAATAATGCGGCAACAATCCTCGATACCGCACACGGTCTAGAGCCGTCGTCTGCCAATCAAGTATCCCGACGGTTCTGACGGACGCATCAACGCTACCACTCCATCTCAGTTTGGGCCTACCACGTCTCCTCTTTCCGTGTGGGCGGCCTATGAGGAATTTACTGACTAGTGTCATTCTCATGACATGACCAGCCCACCGGAGCCTGGCGAGCCTAATTCGCTGCACGATGGTAAGATCACTGTACAGCTCATAGAGCTCGTCATTGTAGCGGCTCCTCCATTGTCCTTCCACACATACGGGGCCCTAAATCCTTCTGAGCATCTTCATCTCGAACGTGGCTTAGAGGGTTTCGTCAGTTTTGGACAGAGTCCATGTCTCAGAGGCGTATGTGAGTACTGGAACTATAAAGGTTCTGTACAGTCCCAGCTTCGTCCGTCCCGACAGGTATTTTGAGTGGAGAAGTTTCCTCAGGCTGTAGTATGACCGGTTGGCAACCAGCGCCCTTGCGCGCAACTCAACGTCTATGTTGTTATCGGTGCTGACTTTTGACCCCAGATAGGCCGCCCTGTACATCATCTCTGCGTAAATATTGTTACTGCTTAAATATTGCTCCCTATTACTCATTATTATTTTCTGTCTACTTTCCTTAACGCTTGATATCGTTTCTCTTAAAATAAACAAGAGTAGATGTAAATTCTAACATGTCAAATAAATGAGTTGTTTAAGAATTTAAATAAAAAAAGGTAAGTATTTAACAAAACAAACTAAAAAAAATGTTTCAAAACTGAAAAGAAGGGAATAAAAGAGCAAAAGGTTAATAATTTTGATTAAAATAGACAGTAAAACGACACCAAATACATCTTTTGCAATGTTAAATGAGAAATGTAAATAATAACAACAAGTAAAAAGAAATAGTTAATTAACGAGACATGATAAAATAGTGCTGGAGCCTTGATTTATGGCTTAGGCAGCTCGTGACATCTCTTGCGACATCAAATGTAAAATGTGACAGAAACAAACAGTAATAAACAAATACAAATACGAAGATAATCAAAGATTGTAAAAGAAAAGAGGAAACAAGGAATTTTATTCACTTAACTTTTGATAACTAGGGTCTAGATTAACAAGAAGGTTAGTATGAAAATTTATGTCAAAACTAAATGATACAAAAATGCAATCAAACTCGATACACACAAACAGGAAAATGCAGACGGCTCCAAACATTTTAAATAAAACTGATTTAACTCTAACAACACAAAATCTTTGCTTATGTATATCAATTTTCATTCCTTTTTGTAAACCTATTACACGATTAAAGTATGTCTTAAATCCCAAGTAATATATTTTCAGTTTTTGTCCCACAAAATTCCCATTGTGCACTGCATCATCACACAGCTTGATGTTTTCATTTTGCTGGCCTGCCGGCTGATTTGGAGTTTTTTTTTTGCTGGTAGAAAGAGAATTGAGTGCAAAAAGTAATAAACAACTACAAATACGAAGATAATCAAAGATTGTAAAAGAAAAGAGGAAACAAGGAATTTTATTCACTTAACTTTAGATAACTAGGGTCTAGATTAACAAGAAGGTTAGTATGAATATTTATGTCAAAACTAAATGATATAAAAATGCAATCATACTCGATACACACCAACAGGAAAATTTATGCAGACGCCTCCAATTATTTAAAATAAAACTGATTTAACTCTAACAACACAAAATCTTTTTTAACTTATGTATATCGTTTTCAATCCTTTTTGTTAAACCTATTACACGATTAAAGTATGTCTTAATCCCAAGTAATATATTTTCAGTTTTTGTCCCACAAAATTCCCATTGTGCACTGCATCATCACACAGCTTGATGTTTTCATTTTGCTGGCCTGCCGGCTGATTTGGAGTTTTTTTTTTGCTGGTAGAAAGAGAATTGAGTGTTCCGCGTTTCGTTCCCCGAACCGTGCGTAACGGTTTCCTTCCTTCCTTCCGCCTGATTGGTGAATTTTGGGCCCGGTACGAAGAAACTGTGGCTGAAGGCTTATGGGTACTTATTTTCGCAAAAGTCGCAACCGTTGGGGTGGGGTGTGTTGAGCTGCTATAAAATAAAATCAAATTAAATTTATCTTCATTTAGAGGCTTCCTAGAGCGAGAGAGGTGTGTGTGTGTGTGTGCGTGTGCTTAACCGCTATCGATACACGCTCAGTACAGACGCTGCGAGCGAATATTGGGGATCGAATTACCCAAGCAAGATTAGCCTACTTCTTGTTTCTTGCCGGCGCTGGTTTGTGTGGTTCGAGGTTCGAGGAAGGTAATGAACCGCACAGTGCCGGGGGAGAAAATTCATGTCACGAGTTTACAAAATTAGCACATTGATTTTGGGAAGAAACGCATGTTAAACCTCCCCCTTGTAAGTAGAGGGCATAGATAATGGAAATGAGCGATAAATGAATAAAGCCACAGATGCAGGAGGTTTCGGATGATCGATTTCCGCCTGAAAGTAGGCTACGAAGAGGCATACGATAAGAAGAGTTCCTTAAGAATGTAATCGATATTGTAACCGTATAAAGTTACCTGATTTTAGAAGGAGAAACAGAAACGCAATCTATTTTTGCAGAAATATTGATGAAATATTGAAAAATCCCCTTTTGGGAAGCAGAATGAAACGTAATATCATGTCACGATCTGTGCTTTCTGTGAGGGGAAAAATTCCAATAGCAGTAGATTTACGAGGACACCCCTAAGGCAACGGTAGCAAACTTGGACCCCTACACGCTCCTTGCCGAAGGAAACAACGCACCGAAGCACCACACTACTTGCAGCGAACGTTCGACGGTTGTATGTAGGTGGGTAAATATTTAATAAACCCAAAAGTCGAACAAACCTCCACCAAAACAAGTGTACCGGGTACAGGGATTTTTTAATAAAACAAAAGCAAAGACCAGAAACCCGTTGATATGTTGCCATTTTTTGACATCTTTGGCGCGTTTGTTTTTCTGTCCATCAGTTTGATTGCCGGCAAAAATGAAATAGTGGAGTTTGGGTTTGCGGTTTTTGGGAGCAACATGACGAACAAAAGCCGACCCGAGTACGAGTCGAGATATGTTAACATGGCATCCCCCCCCAAGAAAAAAAAGAAGTGATTCCCTTTGGCCTCTTGTGTTTGACCCCCTGCCGGAAAAACGCAAAGCGCAAAAGAAAAAGGACCAAATGCATGTAACGATTTTTCCCGGACAGTCGGGCTGGTTGACGGGATGCCGAACGTTCGTAGGGGCGGTGTCCCTTTTTTTGCTTTAAATAAATAGCATAACACACAAGTGGGTGAGTGTTTTAAGAACATTACTGTTATGGGGTCCTGTTGTTTTGGGTGTGTTTTTCCTTTTGTGACGCTGCTTCAAAACACTCTTTATGGTTTCTTATTAAACAGAAGGGTAGCAAACCTTGGGCTCTGGGTCGGAGTTTTCGCTGCTGGACACTGTTGTTGAATGCTACTCCCGCGTAGCATTTGCTATCAAATATTTATTGAAAACCCCACTTATCCCGACGGGTTTCCTCGCCCCCCAATTCGTCAGTGAAGCCTAAAGCCGGGCCACTTTTTGGTGAACTTTATGATCTCGCATTCGCCACCGACGCACCGACGACACAACAACGTACGGGAGAGTGCAGTGTTAGTTAAAAAGATTCTGGGGAAAAAAAGAAACAGGAACTCACATTCCACATAACTTCCGTATCGTGTAGACTGTTTGCGAGAAAAGTAATTTTATATGTTCCGTCGTGCTTTCCCTTTGTTCCGGATTGCACCGTCTCTCCAGGCGTTGTCGGTGAAAAACTACTAAACGTGTGTTGATGTTCGCTTTCCTTTTTGGTATTTAAGGAAAACCGTAAGGATATATACATATTGCATTGCAAGTTTTGATGCCGAGCGTAAGCGGTTCCGTTAAAACGTGTGTAAAGAAAAGAATTTACATTTGATGTTTTCTGCTTTCGTTTTTCGCTTCCAAGTGTCATGTTAAGGGTGGATATGAGGTATCAAGACATTCGGTGCGTTGGTCGGATTCGATCGTTTCAGGAAGCGCTGCTCAGGGGCTACAGTATAACAAAGAGGTTTGATTACCGACCGTTAAGTTGCTTTAAAATGGTTGATTACGCAACATAAAATGGTTTAATAAGTTCTGGTGCTTTAAGAGAAATTTTACAGAACAGTTTTTATATACAACTGCATCAGGAACATATTGATTGTGTTTTAGAAAGATAACTATTAAAATCAGAATGTGATGTAAAACATCAATAAAACATAAAATTAAATATAATAACAGTACTAGACAAAGAAATAACCCACAAAACAGAGAAAAAAAGAGAAGAAAAAACAAGCAAACAAGCAAGTAGCAAACATCATTTGGAAATTAATGCAATCAGGATTCATGTAAATTGAATATATAAATAAGGTAATATAGAAGGAAACTTCAAGCACAAATATTTTACAAACACGTAAGAAAACAAGGAAAAGGAGACAAAAAGGGAAATACGAGCACTGAAATATGTAAATAGATACACAAAGTTATAGAGCAAATACATAATTGCATTGCAAAACGATGGAAAAAAGATGATAAATAAATATTAGAAAGAAAAACTAAAGCCACATGAATATAAGTAAAGAAGTGATCGAAAAATACTCCAACATAAGAATAATAGAATTAAGGTATACTGTAAAAGATTCTGAAGATGAAAAAAAAAATCAAGTAGAATAAGAAAAACTCAAAAATTAATAAGACAAGTGCAGAAAAACCAAAAAGAAAAAAAAGAAAGAAAAATAAAAAAGTGTTATTAAATGCCTATAATACCAATGACAATAATTAACAAAAAAGATGAATAACATAACATTTATTTTGAGTAAATTCACTGAAGGTTGCTGTCATTTTAAAGCGCAAAGCATGTAGAAACGATTCATTCTAAAGTATCGTATTTTGTAAACCTAATGATAAGACTAAAGAACTAAAGCACGCATCAGTTAACAGAGCTTACAGAGCCCGTATCTTCACACACCAACACACGCAACACAGCAGCCGCACACGGTTGCGGTAAAATTCAATTTTACTTTCCATCAAATTACGCTTCATAAAACGAAATTTGCTTCCTGCTAAATTAACTTCCGACTATTTCGGAAATCGCACCTCGCCGACCTGGACGCGGAGAAAGTGCTCAAACCGAATGGCCCCAGAATCAACGCACCCAGTGTATCGTGTCAAGCTAACGATGCAGCAGCAGCAGCAGCAGCAGTCAATTTAAGGCACATAATCACACATAAGTACACCCCGATAAAATTGCGACAACATTAAAAACCCTTTCGCTACCGTGGCTTGGTGGGTGGCAGGCGCCCGTGGTCGTGGGCGATAATGGTGGGTGACAGTCGAAGACTTTATCAAGGATCAGGTAGCAGACGTGTTTCCTTGCGCTAGCGGAAGAAAGAGCGTTTGCAGCAGGAGCATTTTTATTTTCTTCCCCTTTAAACGTAAACTCCGCTTTAATCCTTTCTTCCGCAGTGGCGAGGTATGACGTCTTGGGGGCGATAAGGACTGAGGCTCTTCAAGACGCGGAAGAGCTTATGTTAAACGGAGCGTGTTGCCTTAATTCCCGAACCCGCTTCTCGCTGGCTGCGTTGTTTTGTGCCGTAGTGCGAGTGCCGGCTAAAGGCTTAGTTGACGCTAGTTTAGACGGTTTTGCCGCAGCTAGCTCAGTGTCTGGAGGGCTAGGGCATAAATTTTCGGCCCTGCCAACCCGAAGAATCACCCGAATGACACTCGGTGTCTGTGTGTACGTGCGTCTGGGTCCTTCTGAAGCACGCGCTTTATAGTTTTGTTGCGAAGTGGCACACTATGGAAGGCGCTTTTCTGCCAAAATATTGTATATTATGCATATAATAGGGCCATAAAAGATAAAATATGGAATCAGCCTGAAATCTCGGGCCAAATTTAATTTTCTACTCCCCCCAACTCGCCTCCCTCCTTTTCCTTCCAAAGGGACGGCGTGAATCATTTTTATGCGACAATTCTATTAACTGGCACCGTGGCGTGGAAGTAGTTTTTAACTATCACTATCAAGCTCGCAGCTGGCCCGGCATCTCCGCAGCATCCGCCGACGCAAACGCTGGTGATGTCATTTTAATGGGTAGCTTCTGTGCGATAAAAAATAAGTTCTCCAACATACTGGGAGACACACAGTCACACACATGGGCGCAGGAGTTCTTTGTGGGGTTGCCCATTTTCCCCAGCCGAGATATGCGTCGGACCGGCTGTACTGAGAAAGTTGGAAATGGATATGAATGTCCTTCATGCTTCATGTGGAAGGCAAGCCGTCGGGGAGCATTTGTGTACGCCATGAATCATTGGGTGGGAAGGATGAATAAGAGGACAAAAAAGGTACTTTAAAATTGGAGAACCTTAATCGGCACATCATTAAAATTAAAGTTGCTAAAGAAAAATTGATAAAAAAGATTAACAATATAACAGAGACTAATAGTTCTCTGTAAAGTACGGATCCCTTGACACTTGAAGAGTCATTCGCAGAGTTGAGCAGCAGCTGTGATGGTTTTAATTAGACCATTAAAACATTCGAAGGCTCTAGTCTCATCGTATCAGGAGACATTAACGTGTGTCCTCCTCTTATTGGGTTACTTCTTGCTACGGGAACCTTGATTCAATGACCACATTTAGAGTCTAAAAAGGTTTCCTATTTTTACCATGATCTTAGCTCAGCCTAAGAGTTCTTCCAACATTGAAAGTATTCTTTGGAAGTGTATCTCGCGATTCTTCTAGATTCCAGATCGCATACGGAGGTTGCTCATACGACTCAGTTTAGCGAAACTGCGTGGCCTTGATATGGATCATAAGGTAATTGACTCTCCGTAGACTTAATGTCGAATTTTAAGTCGTCCAATTTAACCATCTTCGGTAATCGTAGACAAACCATCGGCGATACAATAGATAGAGAACCTGATGGTCTTCTTCTTCTTCTTCTTCTTCTTTTGTGGCCTGCTCCTAGGGAGCACGTCTAATAGACATGGCCTGGTGTCCAATCCGTTTCCAGGAAACTCGGTCCATGGCTGCACTCCTCCATCCCCGGCTGCATCCGATATCCCTCAGGTTAGACTCCACTTGATCCAACCAACGAGCTCGCTGGGCTCCTCTACGCCTCGTGCCGAACGGGTCGCTGACGAGCACTTTTCTGGCAGGGCATGAGTCCGGCATCCTCATCACGTGGCCCAACCAGCGTATCCTTCCGGCTTTGACGACCGTCAGGATGTCTGCATCGTCAAACAGCTCAGCTAGCTCGTGGTTCATTCTCCTTCTCCACACGCCCTGCTCGCACACACCGCCAAAGATAGTCCGTAGCACCCGCCGTTCGAAAATGGCGAGTGCATTGGCGTCCTCCGCCAGCATAGTCCAGGACTCGTGCCCGTAGAGGACTACCGGCCGTATCAGTGTACGATATATGGCGCATTTCGTGCGTTGTTGTAGTCTTCTGGATCTCAGGAGTTTGTGGAGTCCGTAGTAGGCACGATTCCCCTGAACAATGCGCCTTCGGATTTCGCTGCTTACGTTGTTGTCCGAAGTTACGATCGTGCCAAGGTAGCAGAACTCCTCTACTACCTCGAGATCGTCGCCGTTAACTAATACTCTGCTTCCGAGTCGTGCTCTATCACGGTCAGAGCCTCCGGCAAGCAGGTACTTTGTCTTCGTCGCATTGATCCTCAATCCAATCCTATCGGCCTCGCGTTTCAGTCGGGTGTACGCTTCGCACACCGCCGCAGATGTTCGCCCGATGATGTCGATGTCATCCGCGAAGCCAAGGAATTGGAGAGACCGGGTGAAAATCGTGCCCCGGATATCGAAGCCCGCGCTTCGCATGACACCTTCCAGAGCGATGTTGAACAACAAACAGGAGAAATCGTCCCCTTGCCTCAGTCCCCTATGAGATTCGAACGACTCCGACAGCATGTTCGACACTCTCACCTTGCACTGCACACCGTCCATTGTAGCCCTCAACAGCCGTACCAGTTTCGCAGGGAAACCGTACTGCCGCATGATGTTCCATAGCTCGGTACGATCTATGGTGTCGTAGGCTGCCTTAAAGTCGATGAACAGGTGGTGCGTGGGGATCTGGTGCTCCCGGCACTTCTGGAGGATCTGCCGTAGAGTGAAGATTTGGTCGGTAGTGGATTTCCCTCCAACAAATCCAGCTTGGTAGCTCCCGACGAAATCTGTAGCAAGGGGCGCAAGTCTGCAGAAGAGTATTCGGGACAGGATCTTGTAGGCAGCATTCAAGACTGTGATGGCTCGGAAGTTAGCACAGTCCAGTCTGTCGCCCTTTTTGTACACTGGGTGAATAACACCCAGTTTCCAGTCGTCCGGTAGTTCTTCCTGGTCCCATATCCTAACAATCAGCCGATGCATAATCGCGGCAAGCCTCTCCGGGCCCATCTTGAATAGTTCAGCCACCAGCCCATCACTGCCAGCTGATTTGTTGCATTTCAGCTGTCTGATAGCACTGATGACTTCATCCAAGGATGGCGGGGGCACTTCGTCATTATCATGCTGGCTGTTGTAGTGTTGCTCTCCTCTGCTTTCTGCGCCTGGTCCGTTCTCTCCTGTATCCGCTCCGTTCAGGTGTCTGTTGAAGTAGCACTTCCACCTATCGATCACCTCTCGCTCGTCCGACAGGATATCTCCCTCCGCGTTGCGGCACATGGCGATCATGAGAGTAAAACCGCTTCGTGCCGCATTCAGCATCCAGTAGAACTTACGAGTTTCCCCCGACTGAGATAGCTGCTGCATCAGCTGCTCGTCCGACTCCTCGAAGCTGCGCTTCTTGTCCTGGAAGAGTCGCGTCTGCTGCCTTCTCAGTCGTGTGTAGTTCTCCACGTTCTGTCGGGTTTCGCGCTGGAGCATTCGGGATCGCGCTGCATTCTTCTCGGATAGTGCTCGTCTGCACTCGTCATCAAACCATTCCTTCCTCTGGTTACGTGCTACGCGGCCAATGGTTTGTTCGGCTGTGGTGCTGATGGCTTGTTCCACCGTACGCCAGTGGTCACTGAGGGACATCGCCTCGGTAGTGGTGTCCTCCGGCAACGCTTCCCCAAGCGCGAACGCGTAGTCCCTCGCCACATCAGCTTGCCTCAGCCGATCCGTGTTGAGCCTTGGGGCGGGCTGATAGCGCAGTGTATTGGCTACGCAGAGTTTCTGGCGTAGCTTAACCATAACCAGGAAATGGTCTGAGTCGACGTTTGCTCCTCTGTAAGTCCGTACGTCGATAATATCCGAGAAGTGCCTTCCATCGATGAGAACGTGGTCGATCTGGGAATATGTCTGCTGTGGTGATCTCCAGGTATAGCTGAACCGAGGTGCATGCTGGAAAAAGGTGCTGCGAATGGTCATGTGCTTGGAAGAGGCAAAGTTAACAAGCCGAAGCCCGTTGTCGTTCGTCAGCTGGTGGGCACTGAAACTTCCAATGGTGGGTTTGTATGCCAATGCTTTTCAAATGAGAATGTTCACTTATTTTGTAATTTATTTCATCAAAGGTGTTGAGGTTTTGTTTTGTCCAATCAAAGTGATTTCTAACATAAAATATATACATTTTTCATATAAACTTTAGCAGAACACATTAATAAATCCAAATTAAATCTATATTAAACAATATATCAATACGCTCTACTGAGCAAGAATTTGCTGGCTGTTTCGTGCCAATTGTGGGAAAGCTCCTGTTTTCATTTTATAAAATGAATTTAAAATGACTAACACAACGCTTATCAGCTTTCATGGTATGGTTTTTAGTGTTGTTGTGATTGACAAATTTAAACCCATTGATTAACTATTAACAAGTGAGAATCGTCAATAAATGAATTGGAACAATATGCCATTATGAATAATACTTTCTCAGAATCCCATGTACATAATAAAAAAAACATATGCTTATGATGTAACGCTAAAGTATTCCACGAATTTCATGAAGCAGATGTGATGTGAAATAGTACACATTCTACAATGCTCACACCAATGCACCCTTGGAATTCAAACTTTAAATGTAGGACAACAAATGATTTCGTCACCTAAAGCTTTTCTATCGTGAAAGCTGTTGCAAAACTACTGTTTTAGTGCCTGCTCAAAAGGGCTCTTGAACATGCAAGGCTGCAGAACAACTCTCGTCCAAAAACACGTTCTTTGCGTGTCGTATTGCGTTCGTTTGCCTGAAGCTGTTACAGTGACGGCAAGCTTACATCATCCGGCAGCAGCATCGATGCATTTGCCTTCGGTAGTTTCACACCCTGCTAGCACTGAAACCACTCGACAATTTTCACTTTTCTCGTTATCAGTTCGATATCAAAACTTTACCCACTAACGATCCTCATTTCTTTTTCCGGGCAAGTTTGTTTTTTTTTATCGTTTCGGCATTTTTTCCGTTGCAAAGTTTTTCCACACTCACACACTTTCTACCGGGGCGGGGGAGCTATCCCTCAGGTTAGACTCCACTTGATCCAACCAACGAGCTCGCTGGGCTCCTCTACGCCTCGTGCCGAACGGGTCGCTGACGAGCACTTTTCTGGCAGGGCATGAGTCCGGCATCCTCATCACGTGGCCCAACCAGCGTATCCTTCCGGCTTTGACGACCGTCAGGATGTCTGCATCGTCACCACTTGATCCAACCAACGAGCTCGCTGGGCTCCTCTACGCCTCGTGCCGAACGGGTCGCTGACGAGCACTTTTCTGGCAGGGCATGAGTCCGGCATCCTCATCACGTGGCCCAACCAGCGTATCCTTCCGGCTTTGACGACCGTCAGGATGTCTGCATCGTCAAACAGCTCAGCTAGCTCGTGGTTCATTCTCCTTCTCCACACGCCCTGCTCGCACACACCGCCAAAGATAGTCCGTAGCACCCGCCGTTCGAAAATGGCGAGTGCATTGGCGTCCTCCGCCAGCATAGTCCAGGACTCGTGCCCGTAGAGGACTACCGGCCGTATCAGTGTACGATATATGGCGCATTTCGTGCGTTGTTGTAGTCTTCTGGATCTCAGGAGTTTGTGGAGTCCGTAGTAGGCACGATTCCCCTGAACAATGCGCCTTCGGATTTCGCTGCTTACGTTGTTGTCCGAAGTTACGATCGTGCCAAGGTAGCAGAACTCCTCTACTACCTCGAGATCGTCGCCGTTAACTAATACTCTGCTTCCGAGTCGTGCTCTATCACGGTCAGAGCCTCCGGCAAGCAGGTACTTTGTCTTCGTCGCATTGATCCTCAATCCAATCCTATCGGCCTCGCGTTTCAGTCGGGTGTACCTGATGATCTGCAATGCCATTACAACTTGTTTAAGGGGTGTCTGAGAAAGAACCGCATTCAAAACCTCAGCATCCCATGGAATTGATCAAGAAAACTTTAAGGTCCTTAGCCCTAAGCCTAGTGCAATATGAGTGTGCTATTTTATACTTTATAGTATAAGAACCTCGTCATTTTAATCTCTTATTCGTATCTACAAAGAGTATAAATTGGAATCATTCTGTCAGTGCTGCCAGTGCTTCTTGACACAATCAAAATCACTTCAAAATATATTCAAAAACAAACCAAATTTTATAGCTATAAATTTGAAGAGAAGATAACTATCATCAGAAACAACCTGTCTTAAAACGAAATGTTCATATTTCATTGAATTCATGTCCCTTTTGTCAGATCTTCCCGGTGTTTCTGATGGACCATTTCAGTCGAGATTCTTTCCCAGTCTTCATCCCGACGAGGAGATGTTTGAAGAGTGATTAAAGTAGGATAAATAGACATAAAAAAGGTACCACCATGTGTCCTGCTGAGCGCTCAAGGAATCAATTTTAACCTCTTTTGGTTGTGTTCCTATTCGTTGTTCCTTGTTTCCTTTTCCTTTCGTTCATTCTCAGGTCTCTCGTACGGATTCATTATGCTTTACCGTTTCGCTTTTATTACGTAATTATATTACGATAATATAATTCGATTCTATTTACTCAAGCATGGCAACACAGAATGAGCCCCATGGTGAGGAGTAAGCAATGCACCGACAGCAGCCAAGAGATAGAGAGAGAAGAAAAAGCAAGTAACGTCGAAACGACTTACCAAACAACTTTTCCCGTCGAATGTGGTTGCTAGGATAAGTTCTTTATTCAGTCCAGCTGATGCTGGCCAGCGCGTCTAGAGCGTCCAGCGTGCATTCTAGGCTTCGGAATAGCAACGGAAGTAATCAAATTAATTTACCACACAGCAACGGCAACGAGCACAGCGCGACCACGACGACGACTACTTGTCCCTTTTCGTGGTACACCATTCCTCAAGCCAATGTTTGTCACGCCGCTGATTGGTCTGGGTTTTTGGCAGGGCGAAGGATCCGTTTAATTTGCCCTAATCAATTTCCTCACCAAAACGAAGCATTCCTGCTGCCAGTGCTGCTGAGGCTTCAATGTGTTCCAATAGGGCGATTTTGTCTTCTACGACGAGGGAATTTCTCCGACACAATCGCCACATAAAAATCCAAACAAATGTGGTTCCTAATAAAGGGGAACCTCCGGCCTGACGACTGGACGCATGACTCGATGGATGGATCGATGGATCGATTGCAGAACAACAGCAGAATAAGGGATGCTATTGATTGAGATGCTGGGAAGTCCAGCAGGCACGGATTTAGCGACCGGAGCACATCACAAGATTGACTTGTGATGAAGATGACAAGAAATTGGAGACCAAGAATTGCGTCGGTAAATAAATCTGTGAGCAATTAAGTGGATGTCGTATCGTTGGCTGCAAAGAACACTTTCTTCCCAACTTCAAGAGGACTTTAAGGTTAAAAAGATGGAAAGCAAGAAAGAAGAAAAAGGTTAACATTTATTTAGAAAACACAGTCACGTAAGCAGCTATTAATTCTTTACCAAGAAAAGCCACCCATTGTAAGTACAAATGAATAGGTACGGTCTTATATTCCCCCAGTGCAAGCTCCTGCACAGTGGCACCGAGTCTTTGAAGTAGTTCTTGGGTTATTTTTCTTCACAAACAAAACGACTCCCACTACTTGCTACTAGCTTTTGAGGTTTTTCTTTTCAACTTCATCTTACTGCTTCCCAATTCTTCCCTGCAAGCTGATTGCCGCAAGGTATTTGTTAAGGGAGTACGTGTGCCGTGGCAGCATTCCCGAGTAGCATCCGAGTGTTGGAAACTGTTCGAGTTCAAAGTTAGTAATCCTTGCTTAGTTTTAATTAGTGTTGCCGGTGTGTTCCCGAAAGTTAGGGGGGGGAGTGGGAGAGCAAACCTGCCTGCCATACTTACCGTTTTGTGTTGATTTTATGAGCGGTTTGCCGGAAGTGCATACTTTGCGGTTTATGTTATGAGCTTGGTTTCTTCCGCCCGGTCTTCTGCAAGCCACACTACACGGCTCGAAGTGCCAGTTCTCGATGCGGTCCTTGTACGTGGAAGTAGTCGGCACTAGAATTCACCAGAAATCAAGCATTTTCGTTTTCTTGTTATGTGGCTTTCGGGTTTGGAAAGGTTTGAAAGACACAACACTAGACAGAAAGGGCGTCGGACATTTATATTCAACGATCGGAGTGACATTCGCCGGCATTCCACATTATGCCACTCATCATTGTCATCATCATCAACACAGAAAGGGAGGAGCAGTTGTCTAACGGCAGTTTTTTTTTTTGTTGGTGTTGTGTCTACAAGGGAACATCTTAGGACACCTGAGCACCAAACGCTTCCTACTCTAAAGCTGCTAGGAATCGCGCGTCCAGAATTGATCGAATGACTTGCTAATGCTGCATTAACTAACTACCTGATTGACATTATCGTGTACTTTTTATCTCTAAACCGCGGGAGTGTCTTTCCCGCCAGGCTAGACCATGCTCAACCCGGGTGAAAACACTGTTGACACGGCGTACCCCCGTGAAAGAAAAGAAAAAACGGAACGCATCGGCAGTGACAGCTACCCGGTGTTACTTTTATATCTCTGTACAACTCTCAATCTCTCTCTCTCCGTCTTTCTCTCGGCGTGTCGAGCTATCTTCATTGGCTTGTCCGTCCGTTTCGTTTCCAACCGCCCATAGGTCTTGCGGTCTAGCCGTGGAACCGGGGGTCACCAAGCGAAACACGACACGAAATCGTGCAGGTGAGTCGAGGGCGCGATAGAACATGTGATACAAGCTGTTCTACCTATTCTCGCCCCCCGTGCTTCGAGTCCCGCTGCAACAGGGATGATGTTCTCGGCAAAAACAGATTCGTAATGTCGTCGTGCACCAAACCCCCCGTTTCCTAATGGAGGTAAAAGCTCTCCATTGTCTTTACGGAATTGTTCCTACCTTCCCGTGACACACGGTGTGATGTATCACTTATGTGTTGCTGCTGCCCGCTCGACTCAATCTTCGTCTTCCCAGGTCGAGAACTATTCATTCGGAGCCACTGGTTGAAGCTTTGATCAGGAATCCATTATGATGTGCCGTAACCGTGACCTTGGGCAAACATGCTGCACTAGCGATGCACGGCAATGACTCAGCGTGATAAAAATGGCTTTGATTCGATCTCTGCATGCTGCATAATGGATGCAGAAACAAAAGCCCCTTTGCCAGCATATGTAATGTTACGGCGTTATTACTTGCAGGACAGGGTCTTGGTGTGCGCTGTTTACTTTGCTTGCCTTTTGTATTGTGAAGAAATGTGTTTCGGGACAGCTTAATCAATCATTCAGTGGAAAATGGCTGCAACAAGTTAATCGTGTGCTTTGTGTCGCTAGAGTATGATGAGTTTATGTGTTAAAAATAAATAGAAAACATTTAAAAAAATGTTTCTAAAAGAGTATTTCTTGTGATAAACAATTTAAAGAGTATAGCAGCAAGAAAATAATTGTCAAGTTATTGAATTCTGATAAGGGTTTTAAAATGTTTTGCTCGAAAAAACTCTAGACATCTTGCAGGAACAGCAGATGAAGAGAACTAATTTCAAGAAAGTCGCCTTCACATACCTTCACAAGGTTTATTAATGGTTTCCCAGGTATTTTTGGTTTCATACAACAGTTTTTCATGGTTTTTCAGTTTTTTAATTGTTTCAATATAAAATATAAACATGAATGTAATGTTTGTCTTGTCTGACAATACATTAAAATATAAGTCAAATGTTACTGAATAACTTGCTTAATTCTTATTATCTATTTAGCAGTTTCGATACTATTTTAAAATGCAACAAATCTATTTGAAAATCTTTGAGGGCATGCTTAGTTTGATCTTTATATTATGAACCCCAATATTAGTAAGCTTTTTTTATCAGAATATTGTAAAATTGTTATTAAGACTGGGTAGTCATTCGAACATAATATTACTTCTTCTTCTACTCTCGCTCTACAGCCTCGTGAGGTTTTGGTCTGCTATTACTAGCTTTCTGTGACTTAGTTTTACCCGAAGCTTGATAGTCAGTCCTGCGAACGGGGAGGCGGTCCGGATGGGATTTGATACTCGGACCTGCCGTGTGAATACCTCCGCCACTATCGTATCGGTCAATTATAATAGACTATTAGCTTTTCAACGAAGTATATTAAATTTAATTACCAAATCCTAATTAAATTAAGAAAAACTTTTATTATTGTCTGATACTTCAATTCCTAAGTCATTTTTTGTTTTAAAGTTTGGCCTACGAAAAACTGGTTTTTAATGTATATTAAATTTAATTACCAAATCCTAATTAAATTAAGAAAAACTTTTATTATTGTCTGATACTTCAATTCCTAAGTCATTTTTTGTTTTAAAGTTTGGCCTACGAAAAACTGGTTTTTAATTTAAGAAGAGAATTTACTTAAATTTATAGCAATTATGTACGAGACATTTAATCATTATTGAAATGATTAAAATATTTACTTACTTAAATGATTATCTACTTTTCCTAGTCATAATCAAACGATTTCTCCTGCTGAGAACACATTGTTCAATGTTTTCTGCCGCTAAAAGTCGACAATGACGAGTAAGATAAATGATTTTATAAAGAGCTAATTTGATGTCATGATACGAGTGCTAGATAAATACGCATCAATTAAAACGTGTCTTTTATTATCTCAATTGAATAGATGACGACGCATCATTGCT
>KZ061549.1:387921-412931 GCA_002091835.1 Anopheles maculatus
AGCAATGATGCGTCGTCATCTATTCAATTGAGATAATAAAAGACACGTTTTAATTGATGCGTATTTATCTAGCACTCGTATCATGACATCAAATTAGCTCTTTATAAAATCATTTATCTTACTCGTCATTGTCGACTTTTAGCGGCAGAAAACATTGAACAATGTGTTCTCAGCAGGAGAAATCGTTTGATTATGACTAGGAAAAGTAGATAATCATTTAAGTAAGTAAATATTTTAATCATTTCAATAATGATTAAATGTCTCGTACATAATTGCTATAAATTTAAGTAAATTCTCTTCTTAAATTAAAAACCAGTTTTTCGTAGGCCAAACTTTAAAACAAAAAATGACTTAGGAATTGAAGTATCAGACAATAATAAAAGTTTTTCTTAATTTAATTAGGATTTGGTAATTAAATTTAATATACTTCGTTGAAAAGCTAATAGTCTATTATAATTGACCGATACGATAGTGGCGGAGGTATTCACACGGCAGGTCCGAGTATCAAATCCCATCCGGACCGCCTCCCCGTTCGCAGGACTGACTATCAAGCTTCGGGTAAAACTAAGTCACAGAAAGCTAGTAATAGCAGACCAAAACCTCACGAGGCTGTAGAGCGAGAGTAGAAGAAGAAGTAATATTATGTTCGAATGACTACCCAGTCTTAATAACAATTTTACAATATTCTGATAAAAAAAGCTTACTAATATTGGGGTTCATAATATAAAGATCAAACTAAGCATGCCCTCAAAGATTTTCAAATAGATTTGTTGCATTTTAAAATAGTATCGAAACTGCTAAATAGATAATAAGAATTAAGCAAGTTATTCAGTAACATTTGACTTATATTTTAATGTATTGTCAGACAAGACAAACATTACATTCATGTTTATATTTTATATTGAAACAATTAAAAAACTGAAAAACCATGAAAAACTGTTGTATGAAACCAAAAATACCTGGGAAACCATTAATAAACCTTGTGAAGGTATGTGAAGGCGACTTTCTTGAAATTAGTTCTCTTCATCTGCTGTTCCTGCAAGATGTCTAGAGTTTTTTCGAGCAAAACATTTTAAAACCCTTATCAGAATTCAATAACTTGACAATTATTTTCTTGCTGCTATACTCTTTAAATTGTTTATCACAAGAAATACTCTTTTAGAAACATTTTTTTAAATGTTTCTAAAAGAGTATTTCTTGTGATAAACAATTTAAAGAGTATAGCAGCAAGAAAATAATTGTCAAGTTATTGAATTCTGATAAGGGTTTTAAAATGTTTTGCTCGAAAAAACTCTAGACATCTTGCAGGAACAGCAGATGAAGAGAACTAATTTCAAGAAAGTCGCCTTCACATACCTTCACAAGGTTTATTAATGGTTTCCCAGGTATTTTTGGTTTCATACAACAGTTTTTCATGGTTTTTCAGTTTTTTAATTGTTTCAATATAAAATATAAACATGAATGTAATGTTTGTCTTGTCTGACAATACATTAAAATATAAGTCAAATGTTACTGAATAACTTGCTTAATTCTTATTATCTATTTAGCAGTTTCGATACTATTTTAAAATGCAACAAATCTATTTGAAAATCTTTGAGGGCATGCTTAGTTTGATCTTTATATTATGAACCCCAATATTAGTAAGCTTTTTTTATCAGAATATTGTAAAATTGTTATTAAGACTGGGTAGTCATTCGAACATAATATTACTTCTTCTTCTACTCTCGCTCTACAGCCTCGTGAGGTTTTGGTCTGCTATTACTAGCTTTCTGTGACTTAGTTTTACCCGAAGCTTGATAGTCAGTCCTGCGAACGGGGAGGCGGTCCGGGTGGGATTTGATACTCGGGCCTGCCGTGTGAATACCTCCGCCACTATCGTATCGGTCAATTATAATAGACTATTAGCTTTTCAACGAAGTATATTAAATTTAATTACCAAATCCTAATTAAATTAAGAAAAACTTTTATTATTGTCTGATACTTCAATTCCTAAGTCATTTTTTGTTTTAAAGTTTGGCCTACGAAAAACTGGTTTTTAATTTAAGAAGAGAATTTACTTAAATTTATAGCAATTATGTACGAGACATTTAATCATTATTGAAATGATTAAAATATTTACTTACTTAAATGATTATCTACTTTTCCTAGTCATAATCAAACGATTTCTCCTGCTGAGAACACATTGTTCAATGTTTTCTGCCGCTAAAAGTCGACAATGACGAGTAAGATAAATGATTTTATAAAGAGCTAATTTGATGTCATGATACGAGTGCTAGATAAATACGCATCAATTAAAACGTGTCTTTTATTATCTCAATTGAATAGATGACGACGCATCATTGCTACAGGGAAAAAGGTTATAATTATTAACGAAGTTTTATTACTCGCAAGGTTTAGGGATGATGAGGGAGTGCTGATTACAATCGAAAGCCTTATGTTTAGTCAACCATCTTTTTTTAAGGTACAGTTTCATAGCTGAACTGTAGAAAAATTGTTATTTTTGTGTTGCAAATACATTTTTTTTAAGTTTAATATTTAATTTCCCGATTTTTGCATTCAAAATTATCTTTTAAGAAGCATTTAGTTTAAAAATAACACTGTTATTCCAGTGTTTATGTTGATTAATCTTCCAAGAAAACAAGCAAGCAGAACAGAAACAAATGTTAACACGATCTCCTAGAAAAGGAACAGATTGGAAATGGAACAGCTCGCTTTTATCCTTCATTTCGTACGTGTAGTTCCAAAAATATTCCACAGATGGCGCAACCAAATCCCAACGTAACGAGATTTTTAAAATTCCAACTAGATTTTCCTTCAATTCCAACTGCATTCTGGTGAATTGCTCTGCGACATGGACATGTGACAATCAACACAAAATAAAAAAGGATTATCCAAAGGAAAAAGCTGTCAAACTAATTCCGTCGCTCCAGTCCCATACACAATCGTCTGCTAAACTATTCAAATTTTCATCACAATTTTTCCCTGCCAACCGACAGTTCCCTGCATCAATCGTTTACTGTAACATGTTTTCCCACCCTACTTACACCATTCGGCTTTTTCCACCAGCGGCACACCGTGGATAGGAATAATTTGCTGCAGACACAAAATATAATTTAGTCACGTTTTAGATGAAAATTCGAACCGAACCGGAGAAAACTAAAGCTTCCCACTTAGATGGCGGGCTGGAGGACATGTACACATACAGCGTGTCATCGATCCGCAACCACGGGGGAATTGTTTCGTTCGGGGAATATGGAAAGCCATACGGTACGACAGTGATGTGCCGCCGATGATTATCGATACGGCGATGGCAAGATCCGTATCCGACAGCATCTACACCGACGGACGACGGCATGGCTCGATGCGGCACGGCCCGATGATAGCAATCATTATTATCATGCCTTTTGATACACGCAATGTACATACGAATGTGACGATTTTCCGGCACACGACACCAGCCCAGAGAGATCGACCACCGGAAGTCGAACACTGTCGTTCTTCGATTAAACTCACCAACAGTCCCGAACGTACGTATCCACCCGAAGCCGGTCGGGTACCCCCAGTCGGGGTGGTAAATTGGGAAACTTTATCGAAAGGATTTACCAAACCGGGGGGGAGTTTGGGGATGTGTCGGCTTACCTTCGGCTGAAATCACAACCATCAAGTCGCAATTTGGTTTGGTTTCGGGACGTTCGCCCCATCGCCCCTCGGCTGTGCGAAAGTGAAAGCGTAATGGTTCTCGGTGCGGTTTCTTCTTCGGCGTCCTGTTGGATTTTGGAGACATGGATTACGAGGGCTGCTGCTCGGCACATATACAATTATTATTTGCTACCGTTATCATCTTCTTTCCCACAAAAAGGGGGAACAGCAAAAGGGTTTTGCCTTTTTTTGTTTTGCGTTCTCTGGGAAATCTGGGAGGTAATTTCGGTCGGTTCCGTCGGAGCACGTAGTTCAATTTTCCGGATTAATGGGATTACCTTTGGCGGTGTGAGGATACGTTGGAGGCTCGGCCCCTTTACTAGGGGGCCTCTTTTTCGGCTGTTGGGGCGGCAAGATAGCTATGCATTTCATTAAAGATTTGGTAAACGGGAGCTCACAAATAGGACACAAATCGCAAGTAAATAGGATGAAAAATGGATGTACCCGTATTGATGACAATCTGATGATGTGATGTGATGGGATGCTCCTTCTGGATACATTAGCACGCAGATGTTTGGTGTCGTGATCGATTGTGAATGTTTTATGGGAGTGAAGAGAGATTTCGAACTTTTTTTGAATAAGAATTTATCATATTCTATGAGTATACGTATTTATTCTCTTTGGTATAGTAAAATTTTAATCATTTAACAATATTTTTCATGGCTTTTCTAACTTTTTCGAGAACATGCTTAACAATTTTTAAATGTATGCACATTTTCTGTTTTCTTCTTTCTTGTCCTTTTTTCTGTTTTGTATAAACTTTTCTTCTTGTTTTCTTTTTGTGATTGCCATTTGCGTTAACACTACTCAAATACTCTAGTTGATAGCTTGTCTTTTGTTTTAATTATTTATTAGTTTTTATCTGCTTTATGGTACATTATAATCTTATTCTCTTTGTACTGTTGAATGACTGATTATATTATCTTTTAGACGTTTAAATTTTCCCACTTACATTTGTTTATATCTAGTTTTAGTTTATTCAATTGCACAACGTTTATTTATGCATTTTTTTTATCTCATTTACTTGTCTTATTTAATATTAAGTTGGAAGAAAGAAATGTTATCGTACATGTCAGCGTAACAAACATTCTTTAATCTTTCTATGTATATAATCTTCTTCTTTCTTGGCCTAACGACCTCTTAAGGTCATGCCTGCCATTTCTGGCTTACTAGACTAATTGATACCGCATAGTTGGTTAGTCAATCCTCACTATGGGGGAACGGCCCAGATGAGACTTGAACCCCGGTCGTGCCGTGTGAAGACCGGCGCCGCTGTCGCATCACCACCGGGCCCCCGCTTTAGATGTATATAATCTAAAGTTTGTTTTGTTGGATACTTATTTTGCACATTCAATGTCTTATAATTTGCTTATTTGCTTTTTTAATAATTATTCTAAGGCTTTTCTAGAGTTTTTTTCATTCATTTCTATGTTATTGAGCTCTTACTTTGATTTTTTTTGCTTTCCTTTTCAGACTTATATTATTGTTACATATTGTTAGTTTTATTTGTCGGTTTTCCTAAGAATTCATCCTTAGTTTTTTGAGTTTTCTTTCTATTGTTAATTATTCTGTAATTCTGTTTATCCATGTCTGTTTTCGATTGTATTTTATGTATATTTAGCTTTGAATCATTTGTTTCGAAAGATTTATTTTCCTTCGTGTAAGTGTTAAAAACCTTTGTAAAACTTTCACTGTGATAAATCTTTTAGTTTATTTGGTTTTCGAGTTCTTTTATTGTCTTTTTTATTCCTTTTATTATTTTGTTTTTGGTCTCACTGATATTTCTTCAGATATTTCTACGTTTATATTGAGTTATTATCTTTCTGTTTTTTCATATATTTCTATGGCGTTTTTTCACTTGTACTCATAAGTGTTTTCTTCTTTGCAGCTTTTTAATAAGATTTCCAAGTACTTTTCTGTATTTTTTGTTTAACTAATTTTGTTGTAAGTTTTCAAATAATGTTTGACTAAAATAAGCATTGCTGGTTTACTTGTTTCATTTTATCATCGCAGTAAGCACCAAACGGTCCCAGAACTATCGAATCCAGCCACAGCGCGGAAGGTTGTCACACACAATAATAACTGCTCAGTAGCACCACACTTCTTGTATTTGATTTGAAACATCTCATACACGGTCACATCTACATTGATGCTATTCTTGGGACTTGTCCAACAGTATGAGAAACTTCATTACAGCCAAACCCTCACTACAAGCAGCGTAGAAAGAATGTCTACCGATCTGATACGCGCCACCTATCAGCGTCAGATCAATCCGGAACGAGCTGCTGGGACGACAAACCATCGGACCCGAGCCCGCCTGCACACGATGCATGCTGCTGGACGGCATTGTTCCGCCCTGGGACTCATATCAATTTTGCACATCATATTGAAACCGAATCTTCCATTATTCAACGCCCGATCCAATCAAATGTCGGTAACGAGACGGTCGGTTGCATGGCCCAGTGTTGTGCGCCTTGATGGGATTAAGATTCTTTTTTTGCAGTCTCCCCCTCCAGTGCACCGGGCTAAGGCCGCAGCGCATTGTTATTACATGTTGCATATTTGACTTGTCGGCTGCATACCGGGGCGAAAGCCGTCTATCGGATTTTGCGGTTTTGCGGGGCCAACAAAGGCTGCACTGGTGGCAGCAGCGTGGGCAAGGATAACTATTTTGTCCCTATTTTTCTGACGCAGAAGGACACACACACAAAAAAGGCGGCCAGGGAAAGCTTGTTGAGCCGGTTGTTGTGTTCCGAAATGGGATATGCATTTTTCACCCCCTCCAGATGCATGCTTCGGCTGTAAGGAAAACATGAAATTGATCTTTTTTTTCGGTTTTTGTTTCGTTTGTGTCAATCTCGCTTATTGTGTGTGCTACACGAGAAATAACAAAACAACGAAAGGCTGCACAGTATGTAGAAGAAATCAAGGATTAGAAAGCAACAGGCCACTGTGGAGAAGAAACACGGCACACAGAACACGAGAATGGAAAATCCTATCCACAACTGAACGAAAGCTCACTCCCGGTTTAAGAGACTTCAGTTTTTGTTCCTTCTTTTTGCCAAAAAACCCCATCAACAAGGTGTCAAAATGCATTGTATTCTTGTATTTGGTCGCGACGCCACCACCAGTAGCGCACCGGCCATAAATACAATCGCAACCACGATGATATTGCCGTTCACCGTTCAGCCAGCTTTTCCGGGCAGATGATGAAAAACAAACGATCGTCGGTATTGGCCAGCGGGCGGGTTTTCTTGTGAATCGTGCGCTCGCAAGGAAATGGACTTTTGGCACTCGACTCCGCACCCAGGTGAACCACCGTACCTGGGCGGGCTGACTGGGCTTTTTTGGTTTATTAATTGACTTTCGGAGGATTAAGGGTGGGTTTTCGAGGCTGTGCTGTGCTATTAGGGTTGCTTTGTTAGAGCTGTACGAGGGAATAATTGTCCACAGGGAAATGAAGGTTCGAAGCAAAGGGAATAGCGTTTGGAGAAATGGTTGTTGCAGATGGTGGACGGAGCGTTTGGGATTTTTCTTAGAACAATTAAATCAAAGAAGACCTTTGAATACTGTAATAATTGGAATAAACAATCAGTTGATTTTTTGTGTTTATATACAAGAGTTCTGAAATAAGCAATGACAGAATTTGGTAGTTATAGACGAGCATGCTTCAAAATTCGTACAGTGAGCCTTTTACAGGCGACTATTTAGTTTCGCTTAGAATCCTTAACCGTTTTTGATGAATCAATTTTGGGACTTAATTTAAAAACTCTTACTAATCTCTTTGGTCTGTCACTGAAAAACCTGGTTTTAACGCCTCGATGGCTGCATTGAAGATGCGGCAGTTGCAGATCAATAGATTGATTTGGCATGTTGTATCAGTCGTCAAGAAGCAGTAGTCCAAGAAGCAGGCACGTGATCTTGTACTCCAGAGGACGATGTCAAGCACGCAGAGCTTGTGGCCTGAAGTTGGATAGTTTCAAGTCGCGTCAAGGTCCTCGTGGAAGGAGACCACCACACGATGCACACATACTTCATCGGCGATCGAATCAACGAGCGAAGCAATGTACAAAAGGAGTAAAGCCTCGACAAGTCCACGAATTATCTTAGTAACCTGTCCTAGTTGTTGGCTGGATCTCACAACTACAAAATCTAACTATTCCTCGAACGTTTTCCTTGTGTCGATGAGCATGCCTAGATCTTTAACACAATTTTCTCAAAGCTCTAGTCGTTTAAATCATAGCTGAAGAACATACAGAAACATCACGATCGACTGAATGCCGGAAGCTCATGTATGTAGTGAAGCCTGTAGCTGAAGATGATCTTCTGGCGTATGGATATGACCAAGATTTAACGTCGTCCACATATATGAGCAAGTTATTATCCGGGGAATTATAATCGCCCGAGATTGCTGCCCTTAGGAACACCGGACGATGCTCGGAGAGATCTCGACAAATGTGCCCACAAATGCCACCAGATTTGTCGCAGTAGACATTGCAATTTCAATTTTAAAACTTTAGGAAAATAGAATGACCTATTAAGACTTTGGTGAACCTTCTCAGTACACTGAAGATCGTGGTTCGACCTCGACATCTGGCCATAAAATACTAGGGAATCTCCAGTAAGTCACTAAGAAAAATATAAGACGACGATCAATATTAATAGCTCACTGCCTCTTAAGCTTGTAATGAATGCAATTCATCACGGTAAATTGCAAACTATCTTAAGCTTATTTTCAAACGTGGTAAAGGTCACTTTCCATATACTAAGTGCTTCTCAACACCTTCAATTCATTTGACCATACATCATACAACTGCAATAACTTCACCTTCAACCATGCCATACAGGTTACTAAGTTCCAACGCCAACGCCCTCCGGATATTGCATATAGTCGCAGCGCCAGAGCCGGATGATCATTTGTCGTGTGACAACAGTGTGTTCCCGGCCCCCGGTTAGCGCGTCTTTGTGACACCGATTAGGTCGACCCTAGAATCGCATTCGTTCCAGCTCGTTGTGATCGGTTGTTGCACTGTTCGGGCTAGTTAACTAGGCGGCCACTCCCAGAATGCTGTTGTACCGTGAGATCATCGGTCATTACGATCATTCGACCACGACCGTACAGCCTGCCACACACCTGCCACCATGCATTAGCACTCTCCCGCGAAACGAATCATCCAAAAACCGCCCTGCGCGATACTCTCCCACAAAGCAGACCTCAGAAATTAGCCAATAAATTGCTACCTCGAGCCACTGCAGACACCGCGCGTGATGTTTGTTTTCTTCTGCGGGACAGCGGGACAGCGAAAAAGTAGTCTTAATTGAATATTACATTCATGTTTTCTCGTTCTGCTGTGTGTCTCGGATGTTCCCCGATAAGATCGGCCACTCGTCGACGCTTGCAGGCTCGTTAGAGAGCTTCCAGAGCGGTGTGCGCGCGCGCGCGTTCGCTTGTCTGGTGGATATTAGCGAGAATTGAGTTGTGTTCGCTTCGCCGTTGTCTGCACCATTTTCGGCCATATAAGCATAAGGGACCGTTGCTTCTGAGGACCGCGGGGAACCCACTGGCCGTGCATCGAAGGGTCGTGCATGTACCGGTGGTACCTTGCATAACCTTTAATTTATCGAAGCAAACTCGGCGCTGCAAGCAAAGCTCCCAACGAAACGAAATGTAGCCCGGCTTGGGAAGGAATTATGGCCGAATCTACAATAAATCATTTTCACCTGCCCGGGTTTTGGCCCGCTCCTTGGCTGATCCCGGCTCCCACACAGCCAATGTTTGCTTAGGCCTCCGAAAACCAGTCACCCTGTTGCGATGGTCCCGGAAAAGATGCTACCAAACCCCGTCCACGAGGGATGGCATGGATGGATTGGATGTTTGTTTTAACGACCGACCATCATCGTGTCCTCGCCCTCGTCCAGCTTTTTTTTTCGGTCGTTCGATTTTCGATCCACTTTTGCCCTGTTACCACCGCGGGGTGACTTCGTGCAAAGAATTCGACGTTAATTATGTAGCCCTCCACATTCGGGCTGGAGGACTTTGAAGAGAGAGAGAGAAACAAAAAGGAAGTTAAAAGCGCAAACGAACGAGCAAGAGGGAGCGATCCTTCAGGTAGAGTTCCTGGTCGCGATGCACCTTCCCATTCGAGCGATGATTACAGGGATGCCTGCCCGGACGAAAACCTTTTTCATTGCTCCAAGAGATCTTGCCCGATACCTCCGACTTCGTCCAGCTTTTGCCGAACGTTTGGCATGGGGCAAGTAGTTTTGCTGCAGTACCTGATGTGCCTGGGGACCGGGGGTTGCATAACTGGTGAGGGTACGACGGGAGGGAGTCGCGAGGTCGAGGTCATGGCGTGGACCGTGAGGGATCATGCGGAGGTACATGATAATGATTATAATTTGATGATAGGATCGCTGGCACAGAATTGCAGAGTATGTGTGTGTATATTTATGTAAGAGCGGAAGATTAACAGCTAATTTGCTGGACCCTTGGACGTTTAGGGTGCGAGGAGCGATGGAAGGGAACGACTTGGAGACGGACAGACAGAAAGACAGTTTTGATTCGGCTAGCGGAAGAAACTGATTGCAGCAATTATGTGTGTGTGTGTGTTGCTGCACCTGCCGATACACTGAAGAGGTTTAGATTTGATTGAGTGGAATCTAATGTTATTATGTTGCGTCTGTTAGGACATGTCGAGATGGCAGCTGATTGTTTGTTTTAGAGTGGCCTCCAAATTGTAGTGATGATAGAGGGCAGATATCTGATCAGATCTGATTGCAACGAGAATATTCTTTCATTTAGCGATAATCGCTTCCAAAGTTGAGGGGTTCTTGTTAATTACACTGAAGCACGAATCTTTCAACTAAAAAAATTGTTTTAGGAGACTTCATCATTTCGTTAAATCGCAACTCAGAACAACTGTTTCTTTTCTGTCTTTAAAACCCTCTTACAAGCTTTCTAATCACGGAGGCCCGGTGGTAGATGCGACAGCGGCGCCGGTCATCACACGGCAGGACCGGGGTTCAAGTCTCATCTGGGCCGTTCCCCTATAGTGAGGACTGACTATCCAACTATGCGGTACCAATAAGTCTAGTAAGCCAGAAATGGCAGGCATGACCTAAGAGGTCGTTAGGCCAAGAGAGAAGAAGAAGAATCAAGTACTTAAAAGAAGGTTTTTGACAGATGTTATATGGTAACTGTCAAACTGTGTCCTTCATTTGAGCAGTTGTTTACTGACATGAGGATGTCTATGTGTAAGGCTAAGTCTTGTATGCTTATTTTACAGTAGACCATGCATCCTTGCATAAAAGTCTTTCTTGAACTTAAACTTCCAAGTTCCAGGTTCTATTTCCGTTGAATAATCCAAGTCTGTTGTAATTTTGAAACCTTAGAGTTGCCTTTGTTTCTTGGACGAATTTCTTGGTTCTTGAGAATCTTCTGAGAATATTTTCTTGAGCAATACATCTCTAGTTTCTCTCGAGTCTATTCTGCGATATCTCCTTTTTCTGAGACAAGATATCATTAACTACACGACTAGTTTTTGATTCCTTTTCTGAGAATCTTAAAAAACGCGTTTTAGATGAAGAAGAATTTAGAAAACTGAGAACAAATTGTCTCTAAAATGTAGTCATCAGAATATATGAAATCAAATTCAATAGCAGCTTCATTTATTTTAAAGCGAGTGTACCTAAAGTCTCTCGGTACATGTTAGGTCAATGGTTAAAATATTCTTAAGATTTACCCTCGAAGCAAAATATGTTAAACAGTTAAAAAAAGCAGAACCATAATTACGTTGTTATACCTTCTTAATGCTTCGTTAAAACCAATCGCACAAACATTGGTGCCTTTGCACGGACATCCACCACCACCCTAACTTCCTAACATCGTTTGGACACGCTTCAAAACTAAAGGGTCGACAGCGCCCCATTATCGGGGGCCCCCAGGAATGCACCAACGTGCACATGCACCTTTTGCACAGCCCTGTGTTACTGTGACCTAAAAACCGTGTGTGCTTCCCATTCGCACCAAACCTGGGCATAGCATAGCATAGCCGGCAGGCACTTCCACCACCGACAGTGCAACGTGAGTTGCGAAAATATATTTTGCAGTACAAAAATTTGACACGCCACTGACGGCCTCCGTCATGTAAGCAGTCTCCGCGGTTGAGGCGGAAGCCGTCGTACATGCATTCGTCATAATATACGCTCTGCCAGCAACTCCAGGCTCCATCCCGAACTCGATACACTTGAACGCACATCTCGTTTGGGAGCCCTCCTCCCCGTTCGCCCGAGGTGCGGTTGTGCGAGGTCGGGCCCCCGAAAACCGACGACCAGTCCGTCCGTCAGCCGTCTGTCGTTGTGTGCAGCGACAGGAAAACGACTTGTCAAGCAAACGGCGAAACGTTCACTCGCACTAGGTACGTTCATAAATCATTACACTAACATTTAAAACATCTTAATTCACCCGATCCCTGGGCCAGTACTCGGGCACTAAGCCCTCAAGATGGGCGGTGTGGGGCCAACTCGATGGAGTGTGCAAATCTTGTTCTCGCTCTCTCGGTCGCCTGATATGCTGCCGGTGGTAAAACATAAGCCGTAAATGAGTAAATCGGTGGAAATCTTGCCCCGTGTGTGTGTGGGTCCTGCTGTGGGTTACTAGTCACGGCAGTTATGCTCAGCATGAGCTCCGGAAGGTGTGCAAGTACCGTGCGGCGGCGGGTTCAGTGGTGAAGAATTTCATTTTTCAACCCAAGCCCAACTGTCATCGGAGGCCCCGTTGTGCCGCGGTTGGTCGAGCCGTGGTAGAAACAAAAACTCAATTACGTTGTGTAATCGGACCGGCGCGGTTGAGCATATGATGAGTTATCAGGCTGTGCATTGGTATGCCGCGTGAACACCTCCGAACGGCGACCACGGCCTCGCGAAACAGGTTGAGACATTTATCCAAACAAATGAGTTTCCATTTTTTTATCTCATTTGCAGTTCATTATTTTGTTGCATGTGATTGCTTCTTGTAGCGGCGTGTTACATTCTTTGTTGCTTCTTGTCGCTGCGAGGGTTGTTTGGTTCATCAGTTTTGTTTTGCGTTGATTTTGCTTTTATCGTTTTGTTTTCGTTTCATCTCTATGGTGCTTTCTTATACAGATTTCTGTTTTCTTTTCTTAAGTTTATGAAACTTTTCTGTTGTATCAACTATTTTAAGTTGTTCTTATTTCAGAAAATTATATTTATTGGTTTTCTTACATTTAATTACCTTCTTCTATATGTGCACTACAAAATGTATCTGCATTTTCTAGTATTCTTTTTAAGTATAAAATTTATTGTCAATATTCTTGATTCAATCTATTTCAACATCTTAATGATTATCTGTCTTCCAATCTATATCTGACAGGTGAAAGAAAATCAATCTTTTTCAAATAGTTTTTTTACGTATTTTTCTGTAAATGATTATCTAACTTTTGATTTTTCTTCATTGAGTTGGTTGGAACTAAAGTATTCTAATACTTCTTTCGCTCTAGATATGCTCTCTCCTTTTTTGCTCTTTCGTTCCCATAATTTATTGTTTTTCTCTTTTCACTCCTTCATTGTAATATTTTATTATTTATTTACAATTTCAATGGTTGCTATAGAAACAATTTTACAGTTGCTATAAATTTTATTTTTGTTCTTGATTTATTCATGAAAGCTTTATAATTTAAATTTATTTATGAAGTTTGTCAGTAAACTCGTTTAATATTTTATTACTTATACTGTTTTTCTATTCTTTTCATTTGTTTCATTGTTAGTTTTCTTAAGTTTTACTTTAAAGTCAAGTTTCTTAGTATTTGTTTTCACTTGTTTTTCTTCATTTTTTTCTCATAATTATGAGACATTCGGGTTACAAATATGTTGGTATTGTGATACTGCTTTTTCCTTCTTTGCATATCTTTGTGTTTTTTTCTTTGGTATTTTTCTTTTATGCTAAGCTTCTTATTATTTCTTTTCACTAGTTTTTCTTCATATTTTTTTTATTTTGTAATTGTGAAACATTCAATGGGAATTTTTTGTCCAAATAAATATAAAATTGTTTTACGTTCTTCTTTCTTTCTTGGCTTGAAATCCTTATCTTTTAACATATTTTTCCTTCCTTTTGACAATCTTTTCCATCTTACCAGAAGTTCCTTATGTTACTATTTCTACATATTCATACAAAGATGCTTTTTCCAATTTTCTTATAGCCTCAGGAATGTGCAACTACCGCAAAACCGTGTCATCTTTACAATTGAGCTACAAAATATGATGTTCCTATTTACACTCCAATCGACAAAAGTGCGCTTTCCATTTCGTTCGCGTTATCCGATCGAATGGTACCCATAACGAGCATGCAAATAAGATTCTGCGAGCCCCCAAAACTGGGCTTGTTAAATCATCACGCCTATCCTATCGAAACTGTTCGCAAAATGAGCCGAAGAAACAAGAACAAAAACCCCTGGCTGCACCGAATGTCCACCGAAAAACGATGATATTATCGACCATTTTTTCGCATCATAAGTCGCCATCGGCTAGATGGCCATAATATCACCAGAGTGTCGTAAAATGGGCTACCCTCATTCTACGGCTACCAGCTCACACACCGTGCGGGGCCAGTTTTCATCTCTATCTTTATGGATCAGCAAATTGGTTCTGCCCCCGAGACCGAAGTGTGACAGATAAAAAGGGAAAATATATTGATATTTTTATGCTCATGAAGCAATCGCTAGTCTGGGTTTGGGTGTTTTGTTTTTTCTGGGTCTCGGGGTTCTGCTATTCCCATCTCTCCAAGTTTTACTTTTTTTTTGGCTTCCGTTTTATCATCGGTTGGTTTCGGTTTCACTCTCGTTCTGCTTTCACTGCTGCTTATTCTGGTTTTTTTTTGTGGGTCGAGCCTCGAAAAATCTAGAGCTAAGCTGGCAAAAAACCCCCGAAAAGCGAATCAAATGTACCACCGCCCGGGGTAGTACGGGGCCCGTCCTGGAAAAGCGTAGCAATGTGGTAAATATTATGATTTTGAGATGCAATAAAAAAGCGAAACCGAATGCAATAAACCCAGAAACAATTGTTTGCCCTGCTTTCGCCGGGGTTTGCTTCGTGCCCTTAACTCCTTTCCGTTGGCTCTGCCTTTGTTTATCGATATCATCGATGGCCACAGTTCACGGGAGATTTGATTTTCCCGTGGTGAATGTGCCTTTTCCCCGTTCGATTGTTGGCACGCCGTACCGACAGCATCCATCGGCGGTAGGCTTTCGGAGCCGATTATTTACAACTTTTGCAGACAAACTCCCTGATCGGTTGTCCCTGACGCGCCCAACTCCCACGGGAACATTCGCTGTGGCCTTCGCAATTCCCCAAAGCGTTCGAAAATCGGCGTTGACAGGCCGGCGAACGTCGAATGTCAAACCGGGAAAAAGTGCTGAGACGGCAACTGTCCTCGAGGAAGCCGCTTCACTGGTTTGGACGGACACGCCTTTCGATCCTTCGAACCTTTTGCGCTCTCGATGCCGGCTCGGTGTCATCGAATTCAATCCTTTTTTGCTTTCTTTCGAGCCCGAAAAAACTCATCCACCCGGTGGCATGGGAATGGAAAACTCGCACAAAACGAACGAAACGTCCCGGGCTTCAAGAGGCGGCCACCGACTGTCGCCTGGTTGCTACCGGAAAAGCGGATTTATGTTTTTCGGTGTCGCCGCCGGATGCTGACACCGGAAAGTACAGATGTTTAGCGCATTTTCGGTTCGATTAACGTGCCGCCAGCGTTGTGTGCGGGAGTGATGGAATGGCAGCGCTGTAAAAGCGGGCGCTGGTGGTGGTGCTTGGGGTTCGTATTGACGACAGGGTGAAGCTTTTACTTGATATCTGTCACACCATTTGTGGTTAAATGTAGAGCATGCTGTTTACGATTTCGGGGATGCTCTTTCTTTCTGTGCTTGGTTTTTGCTGATGTATGATAAGTTATACAATGATGTTGCTCGGAGGTGTGTTATTTTGTCCTTAACGGTGACATCTGGCTTCTGTTAGTTACGTGGAACTGAAAAACTGGTGAAGAGATTGTTGATTTGAAGCTAAAGCATACAATTTGAGTGTTCTAAAGAGCCATGCGTAAGTTAGTCATGATCAGTTCAGAGTTAATCTCCATTATTAATCTCTTTTTAAATAACAAACGAACGGGTGCAAGCAAAATTGTTTACAGACAAGTAGAAATCTCAAAATTATAAGCACTTTAAATAAGCGAAAAAGGCTCGAACGAGAGCTCGTTGAGGGTTAAAAAGATTCTAAATTTCGTTGGTTTTGTTTCTGGAAAAATAATTTAACATAATTCCCTTATTTTCACGATAAAGTACACATAATGATTGAATACGATTAGCTCTATAAAACAGTCATCGTATCGCATCTAATACAATGCGCTTTTTAACTAGCGATCATGCTTCAGCGAGCGTGATGTGCCAGTTAAACAGCATAGAAGTTCCGTTGTGCGCTAACCGCTCCAAGATTTTGCATGTTAAAGAGGACATCATGAAATTCTAGCAGGTAAGGAGAGTGGACGACCTGAAAAGACGAGCTGGGTCGTCCGGTGCCATTCACATGACATGACCAGCCCTCCGAGGATTGGCAAACCTAATTTGCTGCACGATGGAGGAGCGTCTAAGAGGGTTTCGTCAGTTTTGGACAAAGTTCATGTCTCAGAGGCATATGTAAAGTACTGGGACTATCAAGGATCTATACAGTCCCAGCTTCGTTCTTCGCGACAGGTATTTTAAGTGGAGAGGTTTCCTCAGGCTGTAGTATGACCGGTTGTCTATGTCATCAGCGTATGCCAAGATCTGGAGTGACTTGTAGAAAATGATCCCCGAAGTTTCCACCTCCGAGTCTCGGATGGCCCACTCTAGCGCCAGGTTGAATAGGAGTCTCACTGGCCCAGGTGCTTGGTGGTAACAAAGGGCCCTCAGAGTTTTTCATCCACCTTCACCTAGCATGTGATATTGGTCATTCAATGTTGGCTTTAAAATCAATGAAGAGGTGATAGGAGTGTCGTTGCTGCTCCGCCATCTTCTCCAAGATTTACCGTACTAGAACATATTAAGTTCTTCTCACGTAAATTCACTCTCCTAAAGTGCTTCAAAGTTCTTCGTATGCTTTATATGTTCTTTGAAGCAGATTTAAATCGCCACAGAATAAGATTTCCTTAGTTGTGGCTATTTTATAATACTTATCGTTAGGAAACAGTCACCAGCAACCATAGTCGAGATAACGTCATCTCATGTAACACCATAATCTCTTATGCATCAACTGGTCAAAAGTTTGAAAATCATTCAACAAAAAAGCTACTCAACATGATCGTTATCGTGATGCAAAAAGGCGGGAGAAATTGAGTCACATGCAATTCGTGCGAAATGCAGAGACTGCGATCCCTCCGATTGCTTAATCTTTTTCCACCAGCATCAGCAAGATGAAACTTAATGTCTACTCTCCTCAGCTGGACACCTTCCATTAGCATCCTTCGAGTCCCGCCCGAAAGCCACTCACCGAACATCACCAACCGTTCGGATGTGCTTAATTCCGCAAGAATTATTTCGCTCTCATTTCGTTAACATCAAAAATTAATTTTGATCGCACTGGGTTTTAAATGTTTGCTTTAAGTGGTGGCGGATGTGATGTCCTACGTGTCTCGGCAAACCAAAAAAAGCAAACTCGAAAACAAAATACCGACGAGCATCAAGCTTAAGTCCACCGTACAAATCAACATCGTGGACACATTCAGCAACACCCTCCAGAAGAACCGAAAAAAACATGGAGAAGAAAGAGAAGTAGACGAAAAAAGACAACAAATCATGAAGCTTAAAAACCATCCCACCGACCGAAAAAGCAAAGAAGTATAACATCGTTTACCGAAGCATTTTGCACAGTCAGTTTTATGTGCATTTTAATGTTTCCCTGTGCATTTGAAGCACGTCTTTTCGACACAAAACGGGCCGAACCACCGAATGGCCCGACAAGAAAAATCAAATCCCACTGCAGCCCGCTTATCTTGGATTTCGATGGATTACGTTCCTTTTTTTTTTTGGTTCGTTGGTTGGTTTTGTTTTCCCATTTCCTCCCAAGAAGCTGATCGCAAAGGAGAGGTTGCTGGGCGGGCATACTTAGCATAAAGCAGTTCCGTGTCGGCTTCGTGGGACATCGCTCGGCTGAAGGTGATGGATGGTGGCAACACTGGCCACGCTCGGCACAAGCGATAGAGCAAGGTGAGATAAAACAAGCAAATCAGTGAAGAGGCAACAAAACACAAGCACCGAGCGATACGATTATCGCTCGAATCGTGCGGATCAAGAGTTTTGTTAATGGTAATGGATTTAACGCGAGGGCCCCGCGTACGTGTTGGGTGTGCGTGCGTGTGATCCGGCGTTTCGGTTATTGGTTAATTGCCCACGAAACCAGAATCGTTTAGCGCAAAATCACCGGGATGAAACGATTTAAAATGGCACGTTGGTGGGTTGAAAAGCGCCGCACTAAAATGCATTCGATGTAAGCGTAAAGCGGCCGAATTCTTCCCGTTTTCGGACACATCATGTAAAGGGTGCGGATGCCATTTTTGGCCACATTTTGTTCTGCTATAAAACGCCCAAGCACAGCAGCTATGGTTCGTTAAAAGGATGCGGTACAATAATAAAACAACTGGAACCTTTCCATGCGCGGCCAAGGTCAGGCTGGACAGTAATGGTTCAACGCCTCATTACAAACCAATATTTGCTCACTGTTGTGCGATTCGTTCCGTGCAGCTTCCCAAAAAAAACCGGTCGTCATTCTTCACCCCCAAAAAGCCACAAGCCACAGTGGTTTCCAAGTTCTCTCGCACCAAAGATCTCCCGCGTGGGCAATAAAACTTTCCGGTTTCAGATATTTTTTTTTCTTTGGCTCTTGGGGAGAACCATTCTTACAACGCTGATCTACGATATCCCACCGAGCCGAGTGTCTATCGATCACCAACATTCTGACGGGAGATCTTTCCGCCAAGGTTATGTCCACACTAAAAACGAAAAAAAAAAACACAAGGTTCGCCAAAAGGAGCTGAAGCTACTGCAGCACGCTATGTGGGAGCGAAGACTCAGGTACGATCGCCTGCCGTGTCTTGTCAATGGGGTGGTCGGACAGCAAGGACAAACGTTGTAACCTCGTCGGAAGCGCATCTCACACCTCCAGACACCCTGCGGAGGTGTTAGACGCAACAGCGCGGAACCAAACTATTTCGCCGAGAATGGCCGAACTCTGTGGGCCCCCTCCACACCCAGGAAAAATTCGTTTCGATTCGGGATGTGCGAATGGAGTCGAGATTTATGACGCCATCGGTACGGTGGAAGATGCTAATTGGGATGGAGACTCGGTAAGTTGGCAGCATCACCGGTGGCTATCTTCAAGGACTCAAGGAAGATGTTGAGCTTCGCTTACCTCTTCATTCGCTTCCATACTTCGTTGCCTTAATCCTCAAAGCCTCCCAGTACCGAGTAGATCCGTTCCACCTCCCACAGTGGTAGAATCGCCGTTTTATGGAGCTCCATAAAATGGCAATTTCTTACCACTAATAAATGCACATTAGTCGCGTTAACCTGCTCATTACGCCCCAACAGTCGCAACGCAGCATCAGCATCAGCCGCATCGATGCTCGCTGGTGGATATTCAATCGTCTCGAGCCCACCACGCCACGCCAGGTCGTCTGGCGGGAGTGATTTTTATTGAATTGTGCTAAAAATCGTCTTACGCTCACGAATGCGTGCGTTTCGATTCGTGTCACTTAGCGTTTAACGATCGAGCTTTACGACCGTTCGGATCGCACGCGGATGTGGTGCCGTTCCTTGAATTGCTTGGCAGGCAATCGCCAACAAATCTATCCACAACCCATCAATCGTGAACCGTAGCTGACCGTAAATCGTTGTTGGACAACCTTTAGGTTGCAGTGCTTTTTTTTTCGTACCCACTTGGACAAAGTCTTGAACGTACACAAACCAGGAACTCTTCTTTAACTTGGCCATATAATGTCATAAAAATATCACAGCTTTACCTCCAAAACAAAACCCTATCACAACCGATTCTTCTCTTGGTGAGATCAAACAGTGAAGCGAACAGCGCAAAAGGTAGCTCAAAAACAATTGTCAGCCAACAAATGCTGTCACAACGGAGGATGAGATGCTATAAAAATGGGTTTGTTCGTAATTTTGTTTTCTTTTATTATGGTACCTAGGTTGCAGTGCTTTTTTTTTCGTACCCACTTGGACAAAGTCTTGAACGTACACAAACCAGGAACTCTTCTTTAACTTGGCCATATAATGTCATAAAAATATCACAGCTTTACCTCCAAAACAAAACCCTATCACAACCGATTCTTCTCTTGGTGAGATCAAACAGTGAAGCGAACAGCGCAAAAGGTAGCTCAAAAACAATTGTCAGCCAACAGAAAAAAACATGGAGAAGAAAGAGAAGTAGACGAAAAAAGACAACAAATCATGAAGCTTAAAAACCATCCCACCGACCGAAAAAGCAAAGAAGTATAACATCGTTTACCGAAGCATTTTGCACAGTCAGTTTTATGTGCATTTTAATGTTTCCCTGTGCATTTGAAGCACGTCTTTTCGACACAAAACGGGCCGAACCACCGAATGGCCCGACAAGAAAAATCAAATCCCACTGCAGCCCGCTTATCTTGGATTTCGATGGATTACGTTCCTTTTTTTTTTTGGTTCGTTGGTTGGTTTTGTTTTCCCATTTCCTCCCAAGAAGCTGATCGCAAAGGAGAGGTTGCTGGGCGGGCATACTTAGCATAAAGCAGTTCCGTGTCGGCTTCGTGGGACATCGCTCGGCTGAAGGTGATGGATGGTGGCAACACTGGCCACGCTCGGCACAAGCGATAGAGCAAGGTGAGATAAAACAAGCAAATCAGTGAAGAGGCAACAAAACACAAGCACCGAGCGATACGATTATCGCTCGAATCGTGCGGATCAAGAGTTTTGTTAATGGTAATGGATTTAACGCGAAGGTCCCTCGTACGTGTTGGGTGTGCGTGCGTGTGATCCGGCGTTTCGGTTATTGGTTAATTGCCCACGAAACCAGAATCGTTTAGCGCAAAATCACCGGGATGAAACGATTTAAAATGGCACGTTGGTGGGTTGAAAAGCGCCGCACTAAAATGCATTCGATGTAAGCGTAAAGCGGCCGAATTCTTCCCGTTTTCGGACACATCATGTAAAGGGTGCGGATGCCATTTTTGGCCACATTTTGTTCTGCTATAAAACGCCCAAGCACAGCAGCTATGGTTCGTTAAAAGGATGCGGTACAATAATAAAACAACTGGAACCTTTCCATGCGCGGCCAAGGTCAGGCTGGACAGTAATGGTTCAACGCCTCATTACAAACCAATATTTGCTCACTGTTGTGCGATTCGTTCCGTGCAGCTTCCCAAAAAAAACCGGTCGTCATTCTTCACCCCCAAAAAGCCACAAGCCACAGTGGTTTCCAAGTTCTCTCGCACCAAAGATCTCCCGCGTGGGCAATAAAACTTTCCGGTTTCAGATATTTTTTTTTCTTTGGCTCTTGGGGAGAACCATTCTTACAACGCTGATCTACGATATCCCACCGAGCCGAGTGTCTATCGATCACCAACATTCTGACGGGAGATCTTTCCGCCAAGGTTATGTCCACACTAAAAACGAAAAAAAAAAACACAAGGTTCGCCAAAAGGAGCTGAAGCTACTGCAGCACGCTATGTGGGAGCGAAGACTCAGGTACGATCGCCTGCCGTGTCTTGTCAATGGGGTGGTCGGACAGCAAGGACAAACGTTGTAACCTCGTCGGAAGCGCATCTCACACCTCCAGACACCCTGCGGAGGTGTTAGACGCAACAGCGCGGAACCAAACTATTTCGCCGAGAATGGCCGAACTCTGTGGGCCCCCTCCACACCCAGGAAAAATTCGTTTCGATTCGGGATGTGCGAATGGAGTCGAGATTTATGACGCCATCGGTACGGTGGAAGATGCTAATTGGGATGGAGACTCGGTAAGTTGGCAGCATCACCGGTGGCTATCTTCAAGGACTCAAGGAAGATGTTGAGCTTCGCTTACCTCTTCATTCGCTTCCATACTTCGTTGCCTTAATCCTCAAAGCCTCCCAGTACCGAGTAGATCCGTTCCACCTCCCACAGTGGTAGAATCGCCGTTTTATGGAGCTCCATAAAATGGCAATTTCTTACCACTAATAAATGCACATTAGTCGCGTTAACCTGCTCATTACGCCCCAACAGTCGCAACGCAGCATCAGCATCAGCCGCATCGATGCTCGCTGGTGGATATTCAATCGTCTCGAGCCCACCACGCCACGCCAGGTCGTCTGGCGGGAGTGATTTTTATTGAATTGTGCTAAAAATCGTCTTACGCTCACGAATGCGTGCGTTTCGATTCGTGTCACTTAGCGTTTAACGATCGAGCTTTACGACCGTTCGGATCGCACGCGGATGTGGTGCCGTTCCTTGAATTGCTTGGCAGGCAATCGCCAACAAATCTATCCACAACCCATCAATCGTGAACCGTAGCTGACCGTAAATCGTTGTTGGACAACCTTTAGGTTGCAGTGCTTTTTTTTTCGTACCCACTTGGACAAAGTCTTGAACGTACACAAACCAGGAACTCTTCTTTAACTTGGCCATATAATGTCATAAAAATATCACAGCTTTACCTCCAAAACAAAACCCTATCACAACCGATTCTTCTCTTGGTGAGATCAAACAGTGAAGCGAACAGCGCAAAAGGTAGCTCAAAAACAATTGTCAGCCAACAAATGCTGTCACAACGGAGGATGAGATGCTATAAAAATGGGTTTGTTCGTAATTTTGTTTTCTTTTATTATGGTACCAGTACCACCGTTACCGTACATTGGCACTTTCTTCTGTGTGTCCTTTCGGTGGGATTGCTGCATTTAAAATGTGTCGTGCAATTGTCGAAGGATGAGAAATGGAGAATAGTTGTTTTATAGCGCCATAAAGCCAATAAGCCAATGTGCTTACCCCGATCGAAGAAATCTCGTGTATGTATGCGAAAGCGATCATCGGAACGGTCGCGTCGTAAAGTGAGCACACATTTGCTACTTTTACTGATGCCATTAGCAGCGCGAACGATTGCACGTAGCTTGGGTATGTGCAGCTATCTTTCACAAAATCCTTTTTTTTGCCTAATGTTTGTTCATTATTTATTTTATTGTGTTGTGAGAGAGATGGAGAGAGAGAGTGTGGGTGAACTGAAAAGTAAGAAAGATGTTTTATGGAACGGTTATTTAGAACGTAAACCTTGTTGCTGTGCGCTTTTGTTTCATTTACTGGAAAGTAATAATTGTTGAGTTATTACACTTTTGTGCAAATTGATGTTTATTGAGGGTTTTAAAGTAGAATGTACATCGTTGTAGAATTTCGTAATATCGTTCAGGGATGATCTCTTGGCGTAAATGACACAATAAACAGCAAATGTTGGCATATAGTCTCTTCAATATTTCTCCTCTATTGCTTGCCATAAATAAATTGAGGTCGTTTTGAAAAGTAAAACGAATGTTTTCTTGTACTTTAGCATGTCTTGTACAGTGTGATTGTATAACTCGAATATATGTATTTCTGTATTAATTGGAGCTGTTACTTTTATTACCATAATCGTCTATCAATATTCTTGGAGACTAAGAAGAAGACTCCACATTAGAGCATCTGTATTCTTAGCGAAAACCAAGGCAACTCCTAATTTTTATGTTTCTTTCGACGCTTGTAAACATTTAATACTGATAGTCCCTAAAATTAGCAGGCTGTCGAGCAATTCTACTAGATAGAATAGCAGAGTACTACACAGGAAACGATTCCTGATAGATTTCTGTCATGATTGACGAGAGTTTTTATGCTTGATTTGATACTCCTATCAGTTTATCCTGTCAGTTGTTGAATGAATCAGAGATCTTTAACATATAAGTAATTGAGAAACTACATTTCAGTCTCTAAATACAGAAAAGTTACAGGAAAAATTCTGGTTAAAATTATCAGAAATTCAAACTAAAGTGTTCCCAAGATATCCAATTTTTTATTTATTGGTAGCACTGGATTGCAAAGACTTCAAGAGCAAAATAAAGAGATTCCAAGGACCTCCAAGCAGCTCCAATCAAATCAGACCGTGTGAAGCGATCGAACACTGAACACATTAGAGAATCTTATTAAAATGCTTTATTTGCTTAACACCATCAGCATAACGAGCATTTCGATCGTACAAAAAAACCAAACGTCACAATCATAAATTCCATTTCCCTGACTCAATTAGCCACAGCTATTTAGCACAAACGCTTGCTCTTGTCCATACACGCCTTCAGAAACCTTGAAACCTGGAACCAACCTGAAGTTACAATTCGAAACGATTTCCTGCACAGGAAACGCAAATTGAAACATTATTCTGGCAAAAATAATCTTCCCCGGCGGTCCTGCGAACCAAAAGCTGTCAGAATGGCTTTTCCCTCGCAGCCTCGCAGGCTCGGACAGCAACTCACAAAACGCCTCACAACGGGCTTATCCTTTTCGCTTTGCGAGGGATGTGAAAAATAACGCAAAACCACACCAGCACAGAAGATGTGGAGATGTGGCGTGTGAGATCAAGTGAACCTTTCATCACATCAAAACCCCCCGGTCCAGAGGTTTCGCCACGGTCATCGACTTTGACTTTTAACTTTTTTTGACGCGCACAGGCCTCCTGAGTCCGTCCCACCACCTTTGCTGGTCCGGGGTCCTAATCTGTGTTGAGTTGCACATGGGAAGCGCATCATCAGGGGGCGAATCGTGGTAAAAGAGCAGCTAAGGATCACTGCCGACAGTAAGGAGAGCGGGTCGGGCAACAGCAAAAAAAAGGCAGCATCTTTCAACATGAAACTAATCGAAAAACACTCGCAACGAAGGCGAAATCTCCCTATTTAAATTGTCAAAATCAAACAGATTACGCCGAACCTCTGCCCGGTTCGTTTTGCCCTTGAGAGCGGTGGCTGCTTTATTATTTGCTTTTCGATTTTCGCAGGGTTCCTGCCACGCAGGGACCTGAAGACTTCACACGGCATCCGTTTAACGAGGAGTGAATCTGCCGAGTCGAAATGCTCGACTTATCCCATTTGCGTAGGTTCCACCGTGGTAGCATCCCATACCCCAGTGTGTGGCAGGTAGTTACTTTGCACCGGGCCCAAGACTTCACCGAGGCCCACAACGCAAATAGGAAGACGCAAAATTCGCCAGTGAGGATATTGCGAGCAA
>KZ061549.1:418856-437496 GCA_002091835.1 Anopheles maculatus
CTTGGTGGTAACAAAGGGCCCTCAGAGTTTTTCATCCACCTTCACCTAGCATGTGATATTGGTCATTCAATGTTGGCTTTAAAATCAATGAAGAGGTGATAGGAGTGTCGTTGCTGCTCCGCCATCTTCTCCAAGATTTACCGTACTAGAACATATTAAGTTCTTCTCACGTAAATTCACTCTCCTAAAGTGCTTCAAAGTTCTTCGTATGCTTTATATGTTCTTTGAAGCAGATTTAAATCGCCACAGAATAAGATTTCCTTAGTTGTGGCTATTTTATAATACTTATCGTTAGGAAACAGTCACCAGCAACCATAGTCGAGATAACGTCATCTCATGTAACACCATAATCTCTTATGCATCAACTGGTCAAAAGTTTGAAAATCATTCAACAAAAAAGCTACTCAACATGATCGTTATCGTGATGCAAAAAGGCGGGAGAAATTGAGTCACATGCAATTCGTGCGAAATGCAGAGACTTCGTTCCCTCCGATTGCTTAATCTTTTTCCACCAGCAAAAGCAAGATGAAACTTAATGTCTACTCTCCTCAGCTGGACACCTTCCATTAGCATCCTTCGAGTCCCGCCCGAAAGCCACTCACCGAACATCACCAACCGTTCGGATGTGCTTAATTCCGCAAGAATTATTTCGCTCTCATTTCGTTAACATCAAAAATTAATTTTGATCGCACTGGGTTTTAAATGTTTGCTTTAAGTGGTGGCGGATGTGATGTCCTACGTGTCTCTGAAAAAAAGCAAACTCGAAAACAAAATACCGACGAGCATCAAGCTTAAGTCCACCGTACAAATCAACATCGTGGACACATTCAGCAACACCCTCCAGAAGAACCGAAAAAAACATGGAGAAGAAAGAGAAGTAGACGAAAAAAGACAACAAATCATGAAGCTTAAAAACCATCCCACCGACCGAAAAAGCAAAGAAGTATAACATCGTTTACCGAAGCATTTTGCACAGTCTGTTTTATGTGCATTTTAATGTTTCCCTGTGCATTTGAAGCACGTCTTTTCGACACAAAACGGGCCGAACCACCGAATGGCCCGACAAGAAAAATCAAATCCCACTGCAGCCCGCTTATCTTGGATTTCGATGGATTACGTTCCTTTTTTTTTCGTTCGTTGGTTGGTTTTGTTTTCCCATTTCCTCCCAAGAAGCTGATCGCAAAGGAGAGGTTGCTGGGCGGGCATACTTAGCATAAAGCAGTTCCGTGTCGGCTTCGTGGGACATCGCTCGGCTGAAGGTGATGGATGGTGGCAACACTGGCCACGCTCGGCACAAGCGATAGAGCAAGGTGAGATAAAACAAGCAAATCAGTGAAGAGGCAACAAAACACAAGCACCGAGCGATACGATTATCGCTCGAATCGTGCGGATCAAGAGTTTTGTTAATGGTAATGGATTTAACGCGAGGGCCCCGCGTACGTGTTGGGTGTGCGTGCGTGTGATCCGGCGTTTCGGTTATTGGTTAATTGCCCACGAAACCAGAATCGTTTAGCGCAAAATCACCGGGATGAAACGATTTAAAATGGCACGTTGGTGGGTTGAAAAGCGCCGCACTAAAATGCATTCGATGTAAGCGTAAAGCGGCCGAATTCTTCCCGTTTTCGGACACATCATGTAAAGGGTGCGGATGCATTTTTTGGCCACATTTTGTTTTGCTATAAAACGCCCAAGCACAGCAGCTATGGCACGTTAAAAGGATGCGGCACAATAATAAAACAACTGGAACCTTTCCATGCGCGGCCAAGGTCAGGCTGGACAGTAATGGTTCAACGCCTCATTACAAACCAATATTTGCCCACTGTTGTGCGATTCGTTCCGTGCAGCTTCCCAAAAAAAACCGGTCGTCATTCTTCACCCCCTAAAAGCCACAAGCCACAGTGGTTTCCAAGTTCTCTCGCACCAAAGATCTCCCGCGTGGGCAATAAAACTTTCCGGTTTCAGATATTTTTTTTTCTTTGGCTCTTGGGGAGAACCATTCTTACAACGCTGATCTACGATATCCCACCGAGCCGAGTGTCTAACGATCACCAACATTCTGACGGGAGATCTTTCCGCCAAGGTTATGTCCACACTAAAAACGAAAAAAAAAAACACAAGGTTCGCCAAAAGGAGCTGAAGCTACTGCAGCACGCTATGTGGGAGCGAAGACTCAGGTACGATCGCCTGCCGTGTCTTGTCAATGGGGTGGTCGGACAGCAAGGACAAACGTTGTAACCTCGTCGGAAGCGCATCTCACACCTCCAGACACCCTGCGGAGGTGTTAGACGCAACAGCGCGGAACCAAACTATTTCGCCGAGAATGGCCGAACTCTGTGGGCCCCCTCCACACCCAGGAAAAATTCGTTTCGATTCGGGATGTGCGAATGGAGTCGAGATTTATGACGCCATCGGTACGGTGGAAGATGCTAATTGGGATGGAGACTCGGTAAGTTGGCAGCATCAACCAGTGGAGATATCTTCAAGGACTCAAGGAAGATGTTGAGCTTCGCTTACCTCTTCATTCGCTTCCATACTTCGTTGCCTTAATCCTCAAAGCCTCCCAGTACCGAGTAGATCCGTTCCACCTCCCACAGTGGTAGAATCGCCGTTTTATGGAGCTCCATAAAATGGCAATTTCTTACCACTAATAAATGCACATTAGTCGCGTTAACCTGCTCATTACGCCCCAACAGTCGCAACGCAGCATCAGCATCAGCCGCATCGATGCTCGCTGGTGGATATTCAATCGTCTCGAGCCCACCACGCCACGCCAGGTCGTCTGGCGGGAGTGATTTTTATTGAATTGTGCTAAAAATCGTCTTACGCTCACGAATGCGTGCGTTTCGATTCGTGTCACTTAGCGTTTAACGATCGAGCTTTACGACCGTTCGGATCGCACGCGGATGTGGTGCCGTTCCTTGAATTGCTTGGCAGGCAATCGCCAACAAATCTATCCACAACCCATCAATCGTGAACCGTAGCTGACCGTAAATCGTTGTTGGACAACCTTTAGGTTGCAGTGCTTTTTTTTTCGTACCCACTTGGACAAAGTCTTGAACGTACACAAACCAGGAACTCTTCTTTAACTTGGCCATATAATGTCATAAAAATATCACAGCTTTACCTCCAAAACAAAACCCTATCACAACCGATTCTTCTCTTGGTGAGATCAAACAGTGAAGCGAACAGCGCAAAAGGTAGCTCAAAAACAATTGTCAGCCAACAAATGCTGTCACAACGGAGGATGAGATGCTATAAAAATGGGTTTGTTCGTAATTTTGTTTTCTTTTATTATGGTACCAGTACCACCGTAACCGTACATTGGCACTTTCTTCTGTGTGTCCTTTCGGTGGGATTGCTGCATTTAAAATGTGTCGTGCAATTGTCGAAGGATGAGAAATGGAGAATAGTTGTTTTATAGCGCCATAAAGCCAATAAGCCAATGTGCTTACCCCGATCGAAGAAATCTCGTGTATGTATGCGAAAGCGATCATCGGAACGGTCGCGTCGTAAAGTGAGCACGCATTTGCTACTTTTACTGATGCCATTAGCAGCGCGAACGATTGCACGTAGCTTGGGTATGTGCAGCTATCTTTCACAAAATCCTTTTTTTTGCCTAATGTTAAAACGACGATTCTACCACTGTGTTGTGAGAGAGATGGAGAGAGAGAGTGTGGGTGAACTGAAAAGTAAGAAAGATGTTTTATGGAACGGTTATTTAGAACGTAAACCTTGTTGCTGTGCGCTTTTGTTTCATTTACTGGAAAGTAATAATTGTTGAGTTATTACACTTTTGTGCAAATTGATGTTTATTGAGGGTTTTAAAGTAGAATGTACATCGTTGTAGAATTTCGTAATATCGTTCAGGGATGATCTCTTGGCGTAAATGACACAATAAACAGCAAATGTTGGCATAGAATCTCTTCATTATTTCTCTTCTTTTGCTTGCCATAAATAAAATGAGGTCGTTTCGAAAAGTAAACCGAATGTTTTCTTGTACTTTAGCATGTCTTGTACAGTGTGATTGTATAACTCGAATATATGTATTTCTGTATTAATTGGAGCTGCTACTTTTATTACCATAATCGTCTATCAATATTCTTGGAGACTAAGAAGAAGACTCCACATTAGAGCATCTGTATTCTTAGCGAAAACCAAGGCAACTCCTAATTTTTATGTTTCTTTCGACGCTTGTAAACATTTAATACTGATAGTCCCTAAAATTAGCAGGCTGTCGAGCAATTCTACTAGATAGAATAGCAGAGTACTACACAGGAAACGATTCCTGATAGATTTCTGTCATGATTGACGAGAGTTTTTATGCTTGATTTGATACTCCTATCAGTTTATCCTGTCAGTTGTTGAATGAATCAGAGATCTTTAACATATAAGTAATTGAGAAACTACATTTCAGTCTCTAAATACAGAAAAGTTACAGGAAAAATTCTGGTTAAAATTATCAGAAATTCAAACTAAAGTGTTCCCAAGATATCCAATTTTTTATTTATTGGTAGCACTGGATTGCAAAGACTTCAAGAGCAAAATAAAGAGATTCCAAGGACCTCCAAGCAGCTCCAATCAAATCAGACCGTGTGAAGCGATCGAACACTGAACACATTAGAGAATCTTATTAAAATGCTTTATTTGCTTAACACCATCAGCATAACGAGCATTTCGATCGTACAAAAAAACCAAACGTCACAATCATAAATTCCATTTCCCTGACTCAATTAGCCACAGCTATTTAGCACAAACGCTTGCTCTTGTCCATACACGCCTTCAGAAACCTTGAAACCTGGAACCAACCTGAAGTTACAATTCGAAACGATTTCCTGCACAGGAAACGCAAATTGAAACAGACACCCTGCGGAGGTGTTAGACGCAACAGCGCGGAACCAAACTATTTCGCCGAGAATGGCCGAACTCTGTGGGCCCCCTCCACACCCAGGAAAAATTCGTTTCGATTCGGGATGTGCGAATGGAGTCGAGATTTATGACGCCATCGGTACGGTGGAAGATGCTAATTGGGATGGAGACTCGGTAAGTTGGCAGCATCAACCAGTGGAGATATCTTCAAGGACTCAAGGAAGATGTTGAGCTTCGCTTACCTCTTCATTCGCTTCCATACTTCGTTGCCTTAATCCTCATTCTTCCGAGTACCGAGTAGATCCGTTCCACCTCCCACAGTGGTAGAATCGTCGTTTTATGGAGCTCCATAAAATGGCAATTTCTTACCACTAATAAATGCACATTAGTCGCGTTAACCTGCTCATTACGCCCCAACAGTCGCAACGCAGCATCAGCATCAGCCGCATCGATGCTCGCTGGTGGATATTCAATCGTCTCGAGCCCACCACGCCACGCCAGGTCGTCTGGCGGGAGTGATTTTTATTGAATTGTGCTAAAAATCGTCTTACGCTCACGAATGCGTGCGTTTCGATTCGTGTCACTTAGCGTTTAACGATCGAGCTTTACGACCGTTCGGATCGCACGCGGATGTGGTGCCGTTCCTTGAATTGCTTGGCAGGCAATCGCCAACAAATCTATCCACAACCCATCAATCGTGAACCGTAGCTGACCGTAAATCGTTGTTGGACAACCTTTAGGTTGCAGTGCTTTTTTTTTCGTACCCACTTGGACAAAGTCTTGAACGTACACAAACCAGGAACTCTTCTTTAACTTGGCCATATAATGTCATAAAAATATCACAGCTTTACCTCCAAAACAAAACCCTATCACAACCGATTCTTCTCTTGGTGAGATCAAACAGTGAAGCGAACAGCGCAAAAGGTAGCTCAAAAACAATTGTCAGCCAACAAATGCTGTCACAACGGAGGATGAGATGCTATAAAAATGGGTTTGTTCGTAATTTTGTTTTCTTTTATTATGGTACCAGTACCACCGTAACCGTACATTGGCACTTTCTTCTGTGTGTCCTTTCGGTGGGATTGCTGCATTTAAAATGTGTCGTGCAATTGTCGAAGGATGAGAAATGGAGAATAGTTGTTTTATAGCGCCATAAAGCCAATAAGCCAATGTGCTTACCCCGATCGAAGAAATCTCGTGTATGTATGCGAAAGCGATCATCGGAACGGTCGCGTCGTAAAGTGAGCACACATTTGCTACTTTTACTGATGCCATTAGCAGCGCGAACGATTGCACGTAGCTTGGGTATGTGCAGCTATCTTTCACAAAATCCTTTTTTTTGCCTAATGTTTGTTCATTATTTATTTTATTGTGTTGTGAGAGAGATGGAGAGAGAGAGTGTGGGTGAACTGAAAAGTAAGAAAGATGTTTTATGGAACGGTTATTTAGAACGTAAACCTTGTTGCTGTGCGCTTTTGTTTCATTTACTGGAAAGTAATAATTGTTGAGTTATTACACTTTTGTGCACATTGATGTTTATTGAGGGTTTTAAAGTAGAATGTACATCATTGTAGAATTTCGTAATATCGTTCAGGGATGATCTCTTGGCGTAAATGACACAATAAACAGCAAATGTTGGCATATAGTCTCTTCAATATTTCTCCTCTATTGCTTGCCATAAATAAATTGAGGTCGTTTTGAAAAGTAAAACGAATGTTTTCTTGTACTTTAGCATGTCTTGTACAGTGTGATTGTATAACTCGAATATATGTATTTCTGTATTAATTGGAGCTGTTACTTTTATTACCATAATCGTCTATCAATATTCTTGGAGACTAAGAAGAAGACTCCACATTAGAGCATCTGTATTCTTAGCGAAAACCAAGGCAACTCCTAATTTTTATGTTTCTTTCGACGCTTGTAAACATTTAATACTGATAGTCCCTAAAATTAGCAGGCTGTCGAGCAATTCTACTAGATAGAATAGCAGAGTACTACACAGGAAACGATTCCTGATAGATTTCTGTCATGATTGACGAGAGGTTTTATGCTTGATTTGATACTCCTATCAGTGTATCCTATCAGTTGTTGAATGAATCAGAGATCTTTAACATATAAGCAATTGAGAAACTACATTTCAGTCTCTAAATACAGAAAAGTTACAGGAAAAATTCTGGTTAAAATTATCAGAAATTCAAACTAAAGTGTTCCCAAGATATCCAATTTTTTATTTATTGGTAGCACTGGATTGCAAAGACTTCAAGAGCAAAATAAAGAGATTCCAAGGACCTCCAAGCAGCTCCAATCAAATCAGACCGTGTGAAGCGATCGAACACTGAACACATTAGAGAATCTTATTAAAATACTTTATTTGCTTAAAACCATGAGGATAAATTTCGATCGTTCAAAAAAAAACGACACGTCACAATCATAAATTCCATTTCCCTGACTCAATTAGCCACAGCTATTTAGCACAAACGCTTGCTCTTGTCCATACACGCCTTCAGAAACCTTGAAACCTGGAACCAACCTGAAGTTACAATTCGAAACGATTTCCTGCACAGGAAACGCAAATTGAAACATTATTCTGGCAAAAATAATCTTCCCCGGCGGTCCTGCGAACCAAAAGCTGTCAGAATGGCTTTTCCCTCGCAGCCTCGCAGGCTCGGACAGCAACTCACAAAACGCCTCACAACGGGCTTATCCTTTCGCTTTGCGAAGGGATGTGAAAAATAACGCAAAACCACACCAGCACAGAAGATGTGGAGATGTGGCGTGTGAGATCAAGTGAACCTTTCATCACATCAAAACCCCCCGGTCCAGAGGTTTCGCCACGGTCATCGACTTTGACTTTTAACTTTTTTTGACGCGCACAGGCCTCCTGAGTCCGTCCCACCACCTTTGCTGGTCCGGGGTCCTAATCTGTGTTGAGTTGCACATGGGAAGCGCATCATCATCGTGGTGGTGGTAAATCGTGGTAAAAGAGCAGCTAAGGATCACTGCCGACAGTAAGGAGAGCGGGTCGGGCAACAGCAAAAAAAAGGCAGCATCTTTCAACATGAAACTAATCGAAAAACACTCGCAACGAAGGCGAAATCTCCCTATTTAAATTGTCAAAATCAAACAGATTACGCCGAACCTCTGCCCGGTTCGTTTTGCCCTTGAGAGCGGTGGCTGCTTTATTATTTGCTTTTCGATTTTCGCAGGGTTCCTGCCACGCAGGGACCTGAAGACTTCACACGGCATCCGTTTAACGAGGAGTGAATCTGCCGAGTCGAAATGCTCGACTTATCCCATTTGCGTAGGTTCCACCGTGGTAGCATCCCATACCCCAGTGTGTGGCAGGTAGTTACTTTGCACCGGGCCCAAGACTTCACCGAGGCCCACAACGCAAATAGGAAGACGCAAAATTCGCCAGTGAGGATATTGCGAGCAACAAAAAAAAAACAAAGACAGCAACGGAAGAACTGGTGTGGCGGATGAACGAAAGAACAGAGAATAGGAGAAGAAAAACACATCGGAATAAACCGAAAAAACGTAAGTATGTAGGCATCTTGCAGGGATTAAATTAATCTCCGAAGATATTTCAATTCCGTTTGCTTTCAGTCGCTGCTTAAGATGTAGGTTTTAGTTGTCACGGGAGGCCGACCCTTTCGGCTACTCATACAGGCAGGCTGGACGGGCACCGGCTCCGGTGTGCCGAGGACATGGGCGCGTCAGATAAGCCGCATGCGATGCCAACGCCAAGCCTGGCAGGCAAACTATGCAAAAAAAAACTCCAACCCCAAGCGAGACAGGGAGATAATTGCATTTTCTGTATATGACATTTAAATTAGGTCCTTGGGTATTGGATGTGCCGGGCACCAGTTCCAGCTGCGCACCATTGCATCCCATTCCGTACTCGATACATTTTGACAGCATGGGTCAAAGAGTGGGGGATCCATAGAGTGGCAGGACGAAACGTGTGCATCTTCGCGTTGTATCATGCTTCCGTTTACGGCAGCGCCACACTCAGGATCCACTGGAGCCATCGAAAAGGTGTTGATGGTTCTTATCGTATAGATAGCAGTTGAACATGTTCTTAAAACTTGCGAGCAGCTTACGAAAACAGATAAGAGCCGAATGGCACAATCGGGCACGACAGCAAGGTTATATGTGAGCGTTGTAATGCGTTTGTCTGTTTGATGCTGCATCTTAATTGAAATTAATTATTAAATTGATTAAGGAGAATATCTTAAATCGGGTAATAAAGTTGTGCAGTTTTGCTCTTAACGTTAAAGTAATTATTGCAAACATTTCAAATTATTGAAGAGTTTATCTTCAAATCTCTAATGCTGTCAGTGACAGGACATCACATCTTTCCAATATCTTAACTATTCTTGAGAAGTCGTCAAAAGATCGAATCCTTCAGCAGATTTTATTTATTATCCATTATGACGGCACGACGCCGTATTGTCGAATCCTTCAGCAGATGTCGACTACGAAAACTAATGATCTGAAGATATTATTGATCATTACATTGAGTCAAGAGCACATATTAAAAATATCCTAGAAATATTGAGCAGGAGGACCAGTTGAGTCTGTTAATGGTAGATAGATCTTAAGACAACAATCTAGACATCCGCATAGTCGTGGATAAAATAGATTGTCTCGACACCAGAAGAAAATGGCTTGATAAGGACAAGTTATCCATGATGTCGATCATTGAGGAGTTAAAATTCAACGTGAACTTCTGCAGAGGGTTATTCTGAACTCTTCTTTTACCTTTGGAGCAGTAATCGGGGACGTATTGGGTATGAGAAACCTGCTACTATTTATATTTTTAGCGATCTTTATGAAAGTCCTGGACATTTTCTGCCAAGTGATCTGTTAGGTAAGATGAACAGAGCTTAAAATAGTAGAAAACATGCATACATATATCGCAACTTCGCATTATACTAATTATTCAATCTTCTTCTCTTCTTCTTCTTTCTTGGCCTAACGTCCTCTTAAGGTCATGCCTGCCATTTCTGGCTTACTAGACTAATTGATACCGCATAGTTGGTTAGTCAATCCTCACTATGGGGGAACGGCCCAGATGAGACTTGAACCCCGGTCCTGCCGTGTGAAGACCGGCGCCGCTGTCGCATCACCACCGGGCCGCCCTATGATATGATTATTCAATCATATCTTTATAATTACAACTTTATTTGACAAATTAGACAAGCATGTAGAGCTCGCTATTAACCATGTCCTCAATATTTTCTTCACACTGGACATTAATTGAATTCCAACTCCCCTAAACCCTAAACCAGTCATTCGCCTAACTTCCACTACATCAAATTCAAATGTGAGAAAACCTCATTTATTACAACCATTGATGGACATAATTTTCCAAATTGGACTATAAATTATTCACCCTAGACAGGGTTATCTTGTCTAGATTCTATTCCGCTCTTGCAAGTGAACGACACAAACCACCCCGTCAAACCATCATAAAAAAGTATCCACGATCTTATCTAAATTGCGGTCACCTCTTCGTGTTAAACAAGTATGAATTATTTTTTGCCTTCACGGCGCGATCACAGGTCCCAGGGCTAGCCAGATTGCAACAGCAATTGCAATATCCTCCCTCTTAGTGCCAAACGCCGCATCATTACTGTTTTGCTATTTGATAAGGCATCAATTAATATCAGCTTTATGGAGTTGCTTAACGGTCGTCGCAGACGTTTATTGGTTTCTAATTAAAAAAAAGCGAGCTCAAAGTTGCAGACGCAGAATCTCCCGCTCCGTGCGCTGCTCCGTGGAAACTTTATCCATAAACCTAAATCAAAGGACCTCTCCTTAACCCTGTGACGTGTCGATCGGATCGATTGAATTTACGGACCTGAAACGAGCAGAAAAAAAGCTTCATCCCGGCACCAGCTGGTTCGAAGTGAAGGGAGTACACGGTTGTTAACACGGCCGGATTACTGATCCCCGGGGCCAATGGTTTATTTGGCTGCATATTTCCACGCCACACAGCGAGCCACACTGGCGTGCGGTTTGGGTGACCTCAACGATCGCCCGGGAGACTGTCGGCGTTCGTCGTCCTGTGCGCAGGGTGGCTCGGTGCAGTCATCAAGCTTGCGGCATGACGAATATTGGCTCGCGCGTCGTAATAAAAACTGGTAAAACGGGCTTAAAACTAACATAAATCAATCTCGCTTGGCAAGCCTGCATCTCACTCTCTCTCTCTCGCTCTCTCGGCATAGTTACGGTAGGTGTGGGAAGATCAAATTCGTTAGTGCAGCTGCAGTTTAATTTACTTTTAATGTGGATTGTGAAGAGGAATTTATTTGCTAGCTACAAGATTAAATTTTAACGCACTGTTTAGTACTAATATGTGCTAAGTTTGCTTGTGATGTCGCGAGGTTCAGTCTAGGAATTCTTCCACGTATTTGAAGAAGGATGCAAGACAGCTGTTGGAGGTGTGTTTGAGGAGATTTGAAAAGTGATAGGATTATTGATAGCAATTTTATAGCAAAATCAATCTCTTCAAATATTATAACAGACAAAGACAACTGTCACTTGTAGTACGGACGAAAACTGACAGCATTAAGTATATTGTACTGGATCCAATTCTTCGTGTAGACCATCTTCAAGCTTGAAGAGATATACTAACAATGTTAAAAATCATCTATGTAAATAGTAAATCTCGTTTACCTCAGCTAATCCACTAGCCGGACAGCTTCTTTTCCATACACGTTCAATTAATGGCCAATCTTTGCAGAATTGCATTTGACCAGCTACTGCCTACACGCCTCGGTAGCACAGTGAGCTTTGTGAAACAAATATTGAGGAAAGATTATTAAACTTTTATTTCTATTGTATCCTATTAAAGAAGAACAAGTAGATTAGTTTTATAGCAGAATAGTATGTTGCTATAAAAATCAACTTTTTTGTTAGTTCTATTTAAGCCTGTTCTATGCCCATTGTGGACAGTCCTCGTAGTCGTTTCTCTGCTTCGCTTTACAACCCGACGGGTGGTATAGTTGGCCCTGATGCTATGACGCCGACTCCCCGAGACCTCCACAAATAGCAACCGTTTAGCTTGATTTCGCAATGTCTTTGTGTGTGTGTGTGTGTGTGTGTGTGTGTGTGTGTGTGTGTATGTTTTTTTTTTCTCCTCCGCTCAATCTCATTCATCCAAAGTCTCTTGCTTTAAACGATGACTGCAATTTGCCGTAAATGCCCATAAGATTAAGCCCCACGCCATCGTTCGGCTTGGTGAGTCAGTTACGGTCGTTACTTGCCACACAGCGGAGGCATTACCGGTCCACAAACACACACCAGCGATTGTAGCAAAAAGATATCGTGCTCAGCCTCGTACCCACGTACGGCCGATAAGAAGATGGATGTGAAAAATAATAAATCGAGAAGATAAGTTCCGCGCGCGCGCTTACATCACAAGCGAGCGTGCAATGTTGAAGGCCACCGCCAGGATCTCATCTCTAACCGCATTGACAAGAAGCGATTGGAAGACGCGACACGAATCACGCGTTTGCAGGTAAACTGCAAAACGTTTTGCCTTGCACATCCATTCGCCCGTTTGGCCTCATTTGCCATTCATGAGAGGAGACCGATGTGATCGATTAAATGCTGATTGCATGATGCAAGCATACCTGTAATTACCCGGGGCTGCAAGAGACCCCAGCCCGGTATGCTTTATGCATGTGGCTCCAAACCAATTCGCGGTCAGTCAGTCGACCAGCTTGGGACGAGATTTCTTCTGCACATCACTGCAGCAGTGCAGCCTAACGATCGGCCCGAGCTGGATACTAATTATACGTCCCGTAGTAAATGATTCATTCGGTTTCGCTAACGTTAATTAAATTGAAGGGATTATCATTCCGATGGGGCCGGCGCTTGGTTTCGGGGTTACGCGCGGGTCAAATGGTTTGGTGGCGCTTGCCGGTCTCGTTGCTGGACACCCGGACGTAACAATATTGCCAGCCGACTAAGGTGACCATTGTCGTTGGGATGCGAATAAATTACAGTCATTTGCTGGGGCATTAGAAAATGAGACGAGCGCTTGGAGGATGTTTTAAAAATGCATTAAAATATTACACACGGATACACATAACTGACAGCAGTAGTGTACATTGTAACTAATTTCTTTATTACGTGCGTGGTTTTAATGCACCGAAAAACATTGTTTGCTAAACGTTTGCCCTCGAAGCAACGGCAGCTGCAGTAATTATTTCATTACCACTAAAGAGATATCGATGCAGTCAGTGTGGCACGACGGCACGAAGCTCGTGGAAAAAGTTCTACCAAGCAATTTCGGCAAGAGCTCATGATTATGGAATGGGGCGCTTGCATTGCTACAACAACGGACAGCAAGAAAAGCCACCGAACGAGCGTAGCGTACCATCGATCGCTATCAAATGTCTTGTCGATCGTTTCAGGAATCGCTGCGGCTTGGGTCGTGGTTCGTGCCGTGTTGAGCAAAATGAAGTTAAATCAAATGAAGGGCGTATACGTAGCGCCTTATACGGTAACGGTGTAAACTACATTGTAAGCGAAACGTTAGAATGATGCATCTGAGCACTATGAGCGTTTGTGGTGAGCTATAAAGAATCGGCAGAAATTTTTAAATCTTGAGGAATTTAAGCTTCAAGAAATATTCCCAATTTTTATTTATTTTTATAGCGCATGGTACCAACACATTGATAGGTTTTAAAAAGATGACATCACAGACAACAAGTGACTCTCCTAATAATACTTTGACTACTTCACAGTTTTAGAGTTATGGATCATCTTAATCTGCCCAAACTCCGCTTCCTGGTCGTCCAGAGATCGTCCAGCGCTATTATCATGACATACTACTATAGTACTTTATACACAGTAGACATAGTACTATAGCTCACAGAGTAAGTGGCGGATCAGGCAGCCTTCAGATTAATTGAAGTTGAGGAAACCTAACACAACGAATTCGTTGACAGACCTAAAGACGGATGTCAAGCGGAGACATCGTGCTCATGATGTCCTTATACGAGGTCCCCTTATTGTGTTCCCCTTCTGACGATATGTACGTTACCCTAGGAAATTCGAGCCCCAAGCATCTGTTTAGTTTTCTTATAGTACGATCAGCCCATGCACAGGGCTCTGTGGTCAAATGAAAGTCTTACAAGCCGTCTGATACTGAAGTCCCAGTCAAAGGACCTCGTTATTGCAGCAGCTTCTTAATTGTCCTTCAAGACTTATTTTTCCTATTAGACAGTTTAACATCTGGAGCGCTTAATTAACTATGTCTAGCCACCTAGTCTTGTTCATTACAAAAAATAATCTGGATAGTACGAAAAAAGAAGACCTTCGTTCACTTTAGGGTTTCATCAGATTTAGTCAAAGTCCATCAGTGAGTACCTGTTCAAGAAATCTGCTCTTAATTTTTAGCAGATTCATTGCACATGCTACCATGTTAAAAGATTCTAAGTTCTAAAAGGTTTTGATACGGATTTTATGTTTGAAATGTTCTTGATTTCGTTTCTTGAAGTCCTCGAAGATTTCTATAATTTGTCGGAAGGCCCTTCCAGATGAACTACTGGAGACATATTGTAGTGCATGATAAATTGCAGTCGACGATGATGTGACAGTTGAATTTTTAACTCTCTCCAATTCAGATCACAGATCAAAAAAGTATAGCTTTAAAATTTGACCTTTTCTTCGCCAACAGTGCACCGGAGGGCTACGAGTAGCCCACCCCCAAAATAACAACCTCGCTCCCCCTCCATCCGAACTAAACAAACAACAATGAAGTGCAGCGAAGAGCGTACGTTAGTGTCTGGTCCGTAATAAAAACCACTTACCGATCGTAGCTCACGCCGCACGCCCTTATCGCAATCATAATTCCTGCATTTCTTCCCAGCACCGTCTGCTTCGGCACACTGCTTTCGGAAAGGACGGGCCGAGAACCGTAACATTTCGGTTTCGGGAGGGGCCACGGGCAACTCGGCTGCGAACTTTTGTCTTTAACCGTCCGTTCGACGGTGACCAACCAACCAACCAGCTATCACCTGCCATGGCGTACCTACGAGGCGAGCTTGGGTTCTTGCAGGGCTGGAGCAGTTTTCTCGAGACGGCCACAACCACGGCACGTCCCGGCCAGTCATTATTTACCGGCGCGCAACTACCCAAGACCAGAGTACCAGAGAGAGACCTCCGTTCCGGCGTGGAATTATATAAAGTATAATAATTTATTGATTAAATTGTTTATAATTTCGCTTTTTATGAAGATATTAAACCGATAAGAACCGACGGCCCTTTCGGGGCCAAACGAGGCAAACGGTTTCGGCGTTTTGTACGCTCGCCCGGTGACTTCATTCAATCTTTTCTGCCATATTTTTTTTGCGTCATGTTTCCTTCTTCAAGCGCACTGTTTTCGCAACCGTTCTGTGCCGTCTAGGTTTCGGGCCATGTTCTTCGAGTCGTGTCGTTATGGTTGCGGAACTGCAGCGCATGCAAGATGCACTTTTTTTTTGCAAGCTCTTCCTCCCCATCGAGAACGGTGTATTATCTCCTGCCGCTTGTTTCACGGGTCCGGACCATCACGACTCGTTTCGTGCTGTTCAAATAATAAACTTTTCGGTAGATCGATTTTCGTCCTCATCGTCGTCAGCGTCGTGGTGGGGTTTTCGAGCCCTGGTGGTGGTGCATCGGCAGTGTCGTGCAACGCAACGAGTTGCAACAATGGATGCGCTTGTTTGCGATCGGATGCCATCGCCAATGAGCCCTGACCCCGTAAGCGTACTCACGGACCGAAGCATTGTTTTGTGGAGGATAACAACGACAGAAAAAAAAATACCCACACACACAAGATTAATACTATCTTAATTGCAAACAAAATTCAACACAAAAATCATCCCCCCGAAAAAAAAAACCCGGGCAACAGAGAAAACTTTAGGAGAACATCGTCCGATCACATTTCGCACAGGGATTCTGATTCTTTAAGAGCCAATGTGCTACAGATAAAGGATCATACTTTACTGGGTGGGTTTTTGTTGGAAGAACGTTTAACGTTTCGATATCTCGCTGCGTGTCTTGTTTTTTGTATGTTACCGGAATGCATTTATGGGCCATTTTTTTCGATTTTGGACGATCGGATGGATCTTATTGTGTTTTTTTGGTGAAAAGATTTCATTACCAATGAACCAATCTTGTTTGCGTGGCTTTTGGCTTTTTGTTTCAGCCCAAGAGAAAGCGTGATGCTATCTAAATTACCCAAAAGCAGTAAGAATAAAAAATCGTTACAATATATCATCGGATCTGATCAGTTGGAAATGTATTTTGTTTTTCTGGAAGATAAAGCGAATGTTTGTTTTCAATGTGTTTTTTACTCTTCGTAGTGAGCTGATGTAATAATGGAATACGAAAATATATTTATAATAATTGAGACGCAATCATTCGTTAATGTAACTGATATTTGAGACAAATTAAAAAAGATAACAAATCAAATGCAATCAATTGCAACAAAAAATTCCATTATAAAACAATAAACTAAGAGCTGATAACAAAAAAAGATAACGTAAGATATAACTTTATCAGATCGTCCTTAATAAATTAATAAAAAAAAAGAAAACATGGAAAAGAAAAAAAAATAACTTATTAATGTAAAGTCTACATGAATAGCCAATCAAAACACACAATAAATCAATTTAGAAAAAATAATAATGTATTTTAAAACACTCTGAAGCCGCATGCAGAAGAAGCATAAGATGAATAAATATAAACAAAAAGTATAACAAAATAAAAAGAATAAATAAAACTATGTGAAAACATTGATTCTTGAATAGAATTACGAAAATAACAAAATTGTAAAAGTGAAGAAAAAGTCTTTAAATAAAATTGTTATGGAAGAACTATTTTAAAGTTGTATTAAATTAAAATTAAAGTACAAGTACAGCATCAAAAAGTAAAAACTGCAAACGAAACTAAACTATAAAGATGGTAAATAAACACCAATCAAAACAGTTACCTAATCGATAACGAAACTAATAATAAATAAATATAACACAACTGCTCCTTAAGCAAAGAACACAAACAAACTTAATCACAAACATCACCTGAGCCCTAGAAAGTTTATATATAAACTGAAAAATAAAACATGAAAATAAATAGAATCGAAACCATCACTCTTAATAAGCTATATAAAAATAAAGAAATACAAGAGAAAATATAAAACTTTATATATAATGAAAGAAAAAACTTCGTAGAGCAAAAAGAACAAAGACGTTGAAAGACACATAACGAAAGTAAATGTAACAAGAAGCTATATAATATTTTCATATCTTAATTATTTATTCTGGTAGTGCAATAGGAATAGCTTTCAGTTAAAGCAAAATAAATGTATATGAATACCGCTTTACTTCTCTTAACCTTAATTTCAATCCACATGGTCGGCGCACTCTGTGATCTCTTCTAACCGAAACCAATCTGAACCGGCCTTGAATGGTACACAAGGTGCAACCGTTGCAATGCAACATTCTCTCTAGCCCAACATTCCATCCCCCAAACTGGAAGTCGAAAACATTCTGTTACGCCACACACACCAAACGATGCCCAAACTCGTGAACTAGCGCACGATTTCCATCCCAGCAAGTTAACACAGGTAACAAGGAAAAATTTAGGGAAATGGAAAAAAGGCTACACAAAAGCACACTCCCAAACTAAATCGAAATCAATAAATAGTTGCATTTTTTTTCGGTTGTAGGTGGAAGATTTTCGGAAATTAAATACTACGCCTGTGTGCAGCCAGAAGGTATTGCGCCATTAGAATGGCAGCAAACTTTAGACGCATTCGGTGCCCCCATCGCGGACGCAGTGAATGGCCAATTGGGAAGGGTGAAATTGATTTGCTGCCGATGGTGCCGATGGTGCCGACATTCGGGGTGAAAATATTCCCACCTCTTTGACGCACACACACGCCGGTTCGCTACGCCGGCGGTCGAAAGGAGCAAAAGTTGCAAGTCAACGTCGACGATTACCGACGATGTGCGTGCGGTGGTTGATGGGTGCATGGATGATGATCAACGCACGATGATGTGCTGGATGATGAAGTGGTGCGTTCTCGGGCTGTCGAGTGCCGAAACCGGTGGTCTCCGGGTACCCTGGCAAACATATGCCGTACCGTAAAATTCTATGGGAAATCGTTTAGCTACCGGTATTAGCGGTTAATTTAATTCCCATCCAGTGTGCGCGACTTCAACGGCCACCGGGACCGTACGGTGTACGGGAGCGATCGGGAGTGGAAAGAAGGCACACAAGTAAAGGTGGTGGTGTGTTTGTGCATGTGCAAGATGTGGTTGCAGGCCGGGTGCAGACGCTGGGTACCGGAGCGTGAAGTCAAGGGCAGAACGATCCGATCGGCGATGCATTGATGCTCGAGCAGATGACATGCTAATTCGGTGGAAACGCCATAAGGAAAGCCGAAAAGGCTGCTTGCGATTCGAAGTGTCTTGATGTTATTCAAACATTTTAAGAGCTAGTTGCTTAAAGTAGCTAGAGCAGTAGCCTTTCTGAAGTCTATAAACAGAAATAAAGAGTTGAATAAAGCAAAATCAAGATACCTTAGTTGAACTATTGATTACCAAACTTTTACATGTCAATTTCCTGAGGCATATGAGACGTTTGTTTGTATCATTTTACTAATCACGTTAACCTGTTGTTTTATTGTAACTGTCGTTGAAGTTTGCTTTCTTTTAAATAGTGTTCCAACACATCTTGATAGTTAATTTATTGTGTATTTCTTGGCAAA
>KZ061549.1:439737-453263 GCA_002091835.1 Anopheles maculatus
GTTGCATTTTTTTTCGGTTGTAGGTGGAAGATTTTCGGAAATTAAATACTACGCCTGTGTGCAGCCAGAAGGTATTGCGCCATTAGAATGGCAGCAAACTTTAGACGCATTCGGTGCCCCCATCGCGGACGCAGTGAATGGCCAATTGGGAAGGGTGAAATTGATTTGCTGCCGATGGTGCCGATGGTGCCGACATTCGGGGTGAAAATATTCCCACCTCTTTGACGCACACACACGCCGGTTCGCTACGCCGGCGGTCGAAAGGAGCAAAAGTTGCAAGTCAACGTCGACGATTACCGACGATGTGCGTGCGGTGGTTGATGGGTGCATGGATGATGATCAACGCACGATGATGTGCTGGATGATGAAGTGGTGCGTTCTCGGGCTGTCGAGTGCCGAAACCGGTGGTCTCCGGGTACCCTGGCAAACATATGCCGTACCGTAAAATTCTATGGGAAATCGTTTAGCTACCGGTATTAGCGGTTAATTTAATTCCCATCCAGTGTGCGCGACTTCAAGGGCCACCGGGACCGTACGGTGTACGGGAGCGATCTGGAGTGGAAAGAAGGCACACAAGTAAAGGTGGTGGTGTGTTTGTGCATGTGCAAGATGTGGTTGCAGGCCGGGTGCAGACGCTGGGTACCGGAGCGTGAAGTCAAGGGCAGAACGATCCGATCGGCGATGCATTGATGCTCGAGCAGATGACATGCTAATTCGGTGGAAACGCCATAAGGAAAGCCGAAAAGGCTGCTTGCGATTCGAAGTGTCTTGATGTTATTCAAACATTTTAAGAGCTAGTTGCTTAAAGTAGCTAGAGCAGTAGCCTTTCTGAAGTCTATAAACAGAAATAAAGAGTTGAATAAAGCAAAATCAAGATACCTTAGTTGAACTATTGATTACCAAACTTTTACATGTCAATTTCCTGAGGCATATGAGACGTTTGTTTGTATCATTTTACTAATCACGTTAACCTGTTGTTTTATTGTAACTGTCGTTGAAGTTTGCTTTCTTTTAAATAGTATTCCAACACATCTTGATAGATAATTTATTGTGTATTTCTTGGCAAAATTAAGTAGATAACGGAGTCGGATCGATCGAATTTGTTTACTGTTGTCTTACAGTAAGTCAGGTTAAGGTGCCGCACAAGGTGGAGGTCCATAAGAAGGAAATCGTGAAGGTGGAGAAGCCGGTGCCGGTGAAAATTGAAAAGCCCGTCCCGTACAAGGTCGAGAAGCCATACATTGTGCACAAGCACGTGCCGGTGAAGGTGTGGGTGAACGTTAAGAAGGAGCACCATGATTAGGCGTCCTCGTCATGTTAGGTAGTGTACGCTGCTTGGCTGTTGTTCTGTACTGCACAACTGTGTTTAGAATAGGCTTAAGCTTACTAGTTACAGCTTACGGCGTGAGCTTTCTGAATATCAACATTAAACTCTTAATCAAATTGACTGATCCACAATAAACATAAAAAAAACTAACAACTTAATGCTGGTGTATATCTGAGTAGTGTCCTTAAGGATGACTTTGAAGAATCTCTTTTGACTAACAATTTGTTTGAGCTATTAATCAGGCTTTTTTCGCTCCGATTCTCACTAGAGCTAAGTACAAGGTACAAATACGCTCAAGCACTTCTATTCTTGCATCGCTGCACAACAAGCAGATGTTCTTGATCTTCTCTTGAGGCGTCTTGAACTATTAATGCATTTCCATGTTTTCCTAGGAACACATAAACGTAATAACTCACTCAGTGATCCCCGGTTTTTTCACACCGTGATAACAAACCGTTCAAAGAAAGCATGAATCCTTTTTAATGTCTTTGCCACAAGCAACGATCCTTGGAGGTCTCTGCTCAGCGTCTCAAGATGCAAGAATTCCGTTGCATCTGTGTCTACCGACTATAGGGGAGATTTGTGTGACTATTTTGAACAGGAAAACGAAATGAAGCATCCACGAAATACGAAACCTGCCCAACCGACAAACGGCTGCATATTATTGTCATAATCTTTCGCAGCACATTATCCACTTAACTCCTTTGGCCCCGTTCTGTTCTGGCAGGGCCATCAAAATCGAAACCGTGTTTCATGTGCCGCACAAAAAACACCGTGTTTACAAACGCCCTTTTGCGTCAAATGTCGGATATTGGAATAGCAATATTGGTCCGTTTGGCTGTAAGCGGAAGAGCCCTTCGCTTACCTTCCCGACGACGTTTACGAACCGTCAAAAACCATCAATCCATCGAGTGCGTTTGCTCATCCCATCGGTGGAATCGGATTACCGCTTTACCGTGCAGGTCGATTTGGGCCACCGGGACCGTACGGTGTACGGGAGCGATCTGGAGTGGAAAGAAGGCACACAAGTAAAGGTGGTGGTGTGTTTGTGCATGTGCAAGATGTGGTTGCAGGCCGGGTGCAGACGCTGGGTACCGGAGCGTGAAGTCAAGGGCAGAACGATCCGATCGGCGATGCATTGATGCTCGAGCAGATGACATGCTAATTCGGTGGAAACGCCATAAGGAAAGCCGAAAAGGCTGCTTCCGATTCGAAGTGTCTTGATGTTATTCAAACATTTTAAGAACTAGTTGCTTAAAGTAGCTAGAGCAGTAGCATTTGTGAAGTCTATAAACAGAAATAAAGAGTTGAATAAAGCAAAATCAAGATACCTTAGTTGAACTATTGAGCTAATTAATAAAAATGACGTGCCGAAAGGAACGGGTTACGGAGACGGTTTTGCGCCGGTCCGGATGGTCGATTACCGAAACAAAAATAAACATCACCACCGAGACGCGAAAGCCCTTAGCGGGCCAAGTCTTTTTTTTCTGTTCTTCATTCCTTGACGTGTTGTTTCAACTTCATCTGCCTGGGATCAGGTTCGGGTTGAAGGATTGTACAAGGGGCTAAATTTGTAGTCGCTATTTTCAACACGTGTCTCCGGAGCGTTTCACAAGGTTTGGGAGAGAGAGCAGAAAAAAAAGGAAACATTGGAAAATTCTCTCCCCCCGGAGGGTTTCGGGGAAGGCATTCATCTCCAATATCGAAGGCGCTAGGCGATACAAACATCGGCGCTTGGCGCATGAACGAAGGCAGCTGTGTCCGGCGTACAACATCCGTCTCCGGTTGCACAGTTGACGCGCACTGCACTGCGGCGGATTCACATTTCTACCACGCGAACGAGTCAAGAGCGCATTGTTGGCCCGCAGAGTCATGGAGTGTTTGTTTTTTCTCCCTTTGATGCGTGTTTGCATTGTCCCGGTGCATTTTCTTCGAACAGCAACAAAACACTTCCAAACCAGCCAGGATTTACGATTCCCCAAGGAGATCGGCGATGCATTGATGCTCGAGCAGATGACATGCTAATTCGGTGGAAACGCCATAAGGAAAGCCGAAAAGGCTGCTTGCGATTCGAAGTGTCTTGATGTTATTCAAACATTTTAAGAGCTAGTTGCTTAAAGTAGCTAGAGCAGTAGCCTTTCTGAAGTCTATAAACAGAAATAAAGAGTTGAATAAAGCAAAATCAAGATACCTTAGTTGAACTATTGATTACCAAACTTTTACATGTCAATTTCCTGAGGCATATGAGACGTTTGTTTGTATCATTTTACTAATCACGTTAACCTGTTGTTTTATTGTAACTGTCGTTGAAGTTTGCTTTCTTTTAAATAGTATTCCAACACATCTTGATAGATAATTTATTGTGTATTTCTTGGCAAAATTAAGTAGATAACGGAGTCGGATCGATCGAATTTGTTTACTGTTGTCTTACAGTAAGTCTTCCGGATAGAGTAAGTCCGGAATAAAGAAAGCACAGGAGTTCTCCGGAGTCGATGAAGTTCCAGAGTACTCCAGAGTGGATGAAGCTCCGGAGTCGGTCCGGAGTCGATCGGAGTACTCCGAAGTTCCGGAGTCGGTTCCGGAATTCTATCGGAGTCGGAGTCGATTTTCAACATGTAGAGTCGGAGTGGAATCGCGAATCCACTCCGGAGCTCCCATCATTAGTCTACACATTTGATGGAAATTGTTTGTTATAATAAATGCTTTTTTAAATTACATTAGACTTTGCTACTTTATTGCTGGATTAAAAGGAGCTTATCAAACTATTTTAGAAATTTCAATTGAAGATTATTAAAGACACCATTTTTCTTCATTTCAAATTAATAATTATTGTTCTCTATACCTAATTCTTCTATGCAGATAATTATTAGAATTCTCTTTTTGCTCTAATTTAGAAGTCTTGACTGGTTCCATAAAGTTTTAGCCTTCAATTCAAAATTATTACAAACAATTTAATAACAAAACCTGTGAATACATAATATTTTTTAGCTTCATTTCCTCGATGTAGTTTTTTTTAAATATCATGCATTAATTGGAATTTTCTTCACGTGAAAGCCTGTGCGCTTTTTGCTGCTCATAAAATCTTGAAATTCAAATACTATTTTCTCAAAGATTCAATTATTTTTGTAGCTTCCTACGCACAAAATATTTCCCTATAAGCCCTAAACCTTTACGTAAGTTTTACCCAACAAAAAGTAATGGTTCCACAGTGTGTGTGTGTCAGAGTGGGAGAAAAATGGCTTGCCTTTACACGACCCATCCACCCACATGCAGGATGCAAGACAAGCATTCAACAGGAAACGAAGCCTAATAAACGAATCACATGCCGTGCGGTGAAACGATGTGTTCGTTTCCGATTTCCGGTCGCTGATTATTCTAGCGAGTGAGTGTGCCAGGGCAACTGTCAGGCATAGTGGGAATGACTTGCACCAGCAGTTGTTGCCTAATTCGTCGAAAAAGTTCATTAAGCGAGTTGCCAGCTTAATTAGAGCGACTGTACCAGTGACCTCATTTGTTTGAAAACGATGTTTAGTTCAGATATTGTAGCTCTTTAATTCTTTAAAGCGCTCTTTAAGACATTTTCAAGAAAAATCTCCCAACTTTTGAAGTTTAAAGGGTTTTTATTTAATAAAAAAACTATAAATTAGTTGATCAACAAAAAGTTACACTTTAGAGACTACCTTCTTACATATCAGGCGCTACAAAAACCTTCATATCCTATGCCTGCTTCAACGATCCTCGATAGTGCTCACGACATATTGCAATCAACTACCAATCCAATATCCCGGCCGTTATGGCGGACGCATCAACGTCATCTATCCATCTCACTTTTTTAAATTACATTAGACTTTGCTACTTTATTGCTGGATTAAAAGGAGCTTATCAAACTATTTTAGAAATTTCAATTGAAGATTATTAAAGACACCATTTTTCTTCATTTCAAATTAATAATTATTGTTCTCTATACCTAATTCTTCTATGCAGATAATTATTACAATTCTCTATTTGATCTAATTTAGAAGTCTTGACTGGTTCCATAAAGTTTTAGCCTTCAATTCAAAATTATTACAAACAATTTAATAACAAAACCTGTGAATACATAAAATTTTTTAGCTTCATTTCCTCGATGTAGTTTTTTTAAAAATATCATACATTAATTGGAATTTTCTTCACGTGAAAGCCCTTGCGCTTTTTGCTGCTAATAAAATCTAGAAATTCAAATACTATTTTCTCAAAGATTCAATTATTTTTGTAGCTTCCTACGCACAAAATATTTCCCTATAAGCCCTAAACCTTTACGTAAGTTTTACCCAACAAAAAGTAATGGTTCCATTCACTGCCAGTTAGCAAACTACACATTTCTTACCTGTGCATCTGCATAAACAGACGAATCCTTGACGGTAATAACCAAAAACCCGCATTTTTGGTTCCGGTTGACCTTTTGGCTGGTTTCGTTTCAGGGTAGCCAAACGTCGTCCCTTTTTGCGGGTCCCATTGGAGGGTATGTTATTTTTAAATTAAAAATCAATTCCGAACAAAACTTTCCGCATAAGTGGCCTCCAGCAGAGAAGGGAAAAAGGATCCGTTTGCTAGTTTTGCTAACCTTTTACCTTGAGGCACAGTTAACAAATTATCAATTTTAATTATTGCCATTCGGTTGAGTGAGAGCTAAAGCGAAGCAATTAGAATTCGTATCTAATTATGAAAATGATGCTGTTCTAGGTCTAACAATAATTTAGAATAAGATTACAATATTCGCTAGTATAACACACATAAAACAATCATTAATAATCCTATAAATCTTACCACAACAGAAGACTCTTTTACCTGAACAAGCACCGAAAAGAGAGGAGCAACTTAAAGGCTCTTATTTATTTGACTCATTTATCGACATAATACCTGACTCTTTTCGTGTTCCCTCCATTGATGGATGCTGCTAGATGAATGTACCAGTGACCTCATTTGTTTGAAAACGATGTTTAGTTCAGATATTGTAGCTCTTTAATTCTTTAAAGCGCTCTTTAAGACATTTTCAAGAAAAATCTCCCAACTTTTGAAGTTTAAAGGGTTTTTATTTAATAAAAAAACTATAAATTAGTTGATCAACAAAAAGTTACACTTTAGAGACTACCTTCTTACATATCAGGCGCTACAAAAACCTTCATATCCTATGCCTGCTTCAACGATCCTCGATAGTGCTCACGACATATTGCAATCAACTACCAATCCAATATCCCGGCCGTTATGGCGGACGCATCAACGTCATCTATCCATCTCAGTTTGGATCTCCTTTGTCCTTATGCATAGACCTAGCAAGACATTATTGGGTGAGTCACCACCGTAGCCTCGCGAGTCTAATGCTATACGATGGTGAGGTCACTGGGAAACTCGTAGAACTCGTCATTGTAGGAGCTGTCAAACACCTGGGGCCGTCAATCCTAGTTTTGGACAGTGTCCATGTCTCAGAGGCGTGTGTCAGTACAGGATTAAGATTCACTAGACCTTAAGATTCACTTTAGGATCCAGCAGATTGTTCTATGATAATGATTCGTAGTATTTGTTGTAATGCATATGCGACATTAGCCTAGACTCTTTCGCTCTTTCTAGAAGACACAAGAATTGAGGAATTTGAAGGAATTTTCATATGTTGCCGAGATGAAGCCTTTGGGATCTCTCGCTATTATGAAGCACTTTTTAGGCCAGCAATCAGAAGAACCTTTGAGTGGACATATTAGTGCTCCTTATCTGCTATCCTCGTGAAACATTTATGTGCCTACTGGAGTATAAAGACTTCGTCAGCCTCTTATCACCGTGACTACCGTTGACGCTTGTTTTGAGCTAGTTATTCAAAACTACAGATGTTGATAACATTCAAAGAAATTGATAAAAAGATTTCGGTGTGGTCGAACTTGACTTTAACTTTACTAGATGTGATTGCTTCTAGAGAGAATTCCTTAAAAGTTCTGAAGCTAAATCGTGTAGTCTGCAGAAGTCAGATGAAGATTAGTTGCGGTGAAACTTCATATTGTTTGAGCATTGAGGTTGTGTAATGACAATAAAGAAAACAAACTCCAGCTACTGATCATTCGCTCAAGCAGCAGGTTGGTATTATAAAATGCGCCACCGACGGTACGGAAGGCATCAGTTTAGTTTGTGCTTTCCAGTGAATAGGAATACAGCTTGGAAAGATGAAGGTAAACGCGTCTTGGGGCAGGCACTCGCAAGAGCATGAAGTGATCAAGAACTGTCCTTACTATCCTTTTACAGCTCTTCTACATTGTTCCCTTTGTGGTGGCGTTGGTGGCCGATGCGTCCACTGCTACTGACTCCGGTGCGAGTAAAGTAGTTGGCAAGCGCAGTGTTTGGGATCCGTTCTTCCCGATGCATCCTCGGCTCTCCGCTCGATCGGACGGACACGGAGGATATGGTGGTGGTGAGGAGGGTGGCAAGAACGAGCATGGACATGCCACCACAAAGGGGCTAGGTCATTACGAGTCAAACCAGGAGGATTACCACAGCTGGAAGCCACTGGAAGCCTTCGGACACTATGGACAGCTTGGGGATGAGCACAAGTTTGGCGAACAGTTCCAGCATGGTGGAGAGCATGGGGAATCGGATGGCAAGCAGGGCGGCTTCGGTGGTCAGGGTGGAGAACATCACGGATTTGGTGAGGCGCACGGATTCGAGGGACATCACAGCTTCGGAGGACATCAAGAGCTGGCAGGACACGAAGGACTTGGCGGGCATGGTGGTTTCGAAGGGCACGGTGATCTTGGTGGACATGGAGGTCACGGAAGTCACGGTGGTCTGGGAGAACATGGTGGCTTCGAGGGACATGGTAGCCATGGCGATCTAGGAGGACACGCCAGCTTTGGAGGACATGGCGAAGCTGCCGGACACGGTGATTTCGGTGGTCACGGAGCACATGGTGGATTCGGAGGACACGGCGATCTCGGAGGACACGCTGCCCTGGGAGCACACGAATCGTTCGGCGATCATGAATCGTTCGGTGGACATGAACATTTCGGAGGTCATGGAGATGCTGGCACCCATCAAGCGTTCACCCACGGCGATAGCCACGGATTTGGAGGACACGGTGGCTATTCGTACGGTGGCGATCATCATGGTTTCGGTGGACATGACGATCATTCTTCGCACGGCCATCACGGACATCAGCAGCACGGTGGCGAGAAGGAACAACCGATCAAGGAACTTCATCTGGATGCGACCTACGAACACGAGGACGACCACAAGGAGCACAAGGAGCACAAGGAACCGAAGATCAAGTACATTACCGTCACCGAGCGTGTCCCGGTACCGTACAAGGTGACGGTCGAGAAGAAGGTGCTCGTACCGATCAAGGTCCCGTTCACGGTCCACTCGGAGAAGGTTGTGCCGATCGTGGTGGAGAAGAAGTTCCCGGTTGTGGTGGAAAAGCACGAGATCATCCACGTGGACAAGCCGTACGAGGTTAAGGTGCCGCACAAGGTGGAGGTCCATAAGAAGGAAATCGTGAAGGTGGAGAAGCCGGTGCCGGTGAAAATTGAAAAGCCCGTCCCGTACAAGGTCGAGAAGCCATACATTGTGCACAAGCACGTGCCGGTGAAGGTGTGGGTGAACGTTAAGAAGGAGCACCATGATTAGGCGTCCTCGTCATGTTAGGTAGTGTACGCTGCTTGGCTGTTGTTCTGTACTGCACAACTGTTGCAACTGTGTTTAGAATAGGCTTAAGCTTACTAGTTACAGCTTACGGCGTGAGCTTTCTGAATATCAACATTAAACTCTTAATCAAATTGACTGATCCACAATAAACATAAACAAATCTAACAACTTAATGCTGGTGTATATCTGAGTAGTGTCCTTAAGAAATTGAAGAATCTCTTTTGACTAACAATTTGTTTGAGCAATTGATCAGGCTTTTTTCGCTTTGATTCTCACTAGAGCTAAGTACAAGGCTCAAATACGCTCAAGCACTTCTATTCTTGCATCGCTGCACAACAAGCAGATGTTCTTGATCTCCTCTTGAGGCGTCTTGAACTATTAATGCATTTCCATGTTTTCCTAGGAACACATAAACGTAATAACTCACTCAGTGATCCCCGGTTTTTTCACACCGTGATAACAAACCGTTCAAAGAAAGCATGAATCCTTTTTAATGTCTTTGCCACAAGCAACGATCCTTGGAGGTCTCGGCTCAGCGTCTCAAGATGCAAGAATTCCGTTGCATCTGTGTCTACCGACTATAGGGGAGATTTGTGTGACTATTTTGAAACGGAAAACGAAATGAAGCATCCACGAAATACGAAACCTACCCAGCCGACAAACGGCTGCATATCATTGTCATAATCTTTCGCAGCACATTATCCACTTAACTCCTTTGGCCCCGTCCTGTTCTGGCAGGGCCATCAAAATCGAAACCGTGTTTCATGTGCCGCACGAAAAACACCGTGTTTACAAACGCCCTTTTGCGTCAAACGTCGGTTATTGGAATAGCAATATTGGTCCGTTCGGCTGTAAGCGGACGAGCCCTTCGCTTACCTTCCCGACGACGTTTACGAACCGTCAAAAACCATCAATCCATCGAGTGCGTTTGCTCATCCCATCGGTGGAATCGGATTACCGCTTTACCGTGCAGGTCGATTTTTCACTCGGCAGCTAATTAATAAAAATGACGTGCCGAAAGGAACGGGTTACGGAGACGGTTTTGCGCCGGTCCGGATGGTCGATTACCGAAACAAAAATAAACATCACCACCGAGACGCGAAAGCCCTTAGCGGGCCAAGTCTTTTTTTTCTGTTCTTCATTCCTTGACGTGTTGTTTCAACTTCATCTGCCTGGGATCAGGTTCGGGTTGAAGGATTGTACAAGGGGCTAAATTTGTAGTCGCTATTTTCAACACGTGTCTCCGGAGCGTTTCACAAGGTTTGGGAGAGAGAGCAGAAAAAAAAGGAAACATTGGAAAATTCTCTCCCCCCGGAGGGTTTCGGGGAAGGCATTCATCTCCAATATCGAAGGCGCTAGGCGATACAAACATCGGCGCTTGGCGCATGAACGAAGGCAGCTGTGTCCGGCGTACAACATCCGTCTCCGGTTGCACAGTTGACGCGCACTGCACTGCGGCGGATTCACATTTCTACCACGCGAACGAGTCAAGAGCGCATTGTTGGCCCGCAGAGTCATGGAGTGTTTGTTTTTTCTCCCTTTGATGCGTGTTTGCATTGTCCCGGTGCATTTTCTTCGAACAGCAACAAAACACTTCCAAACCAGCCAGGATTTACGATTCCCCAAGGACATCTCAATGCGCGGAGTTCACACCAGCGGTTCATACACTCACAGCCGAAAACGGTCACATCCTAATTTAGCACTCTAATATCCGGACCGGGGACGAGCTGTGTGTCAGAGTGGGAGAAAAATGGCTTGCCTTTACACGACCCATCCACCCACATGCAGGATGCAAGACATGCATTCAACAGGAAACGAAGCCTAATAAACGAATCACATGCCGTGCGGTGAAACGATGTGTTCGTTTCCGATTTCCGGTCGCTGATTATTCTAGCGAGTGAGTGTGCCAGGGCAACTGTCAGGCATAGTGGGAATGACTTGCACCAGCAGTTGTTGCCTAATTCGTCGTAAAAGTTCATTAAGCGAGTTGCCAGCTTAATTAGAGCGACTGTACCAGTGACCTCATTTGTTTGAAAACGATGTTTAGTTCAGATATTGTAGCTCTTTAATTCTTTAAAGCGCTCTTTAAGACATTTTCAAGAAAAATCTCCCAACTTTTGAAGTTTAAAGGGTTTTTATTTAATAAAAAAACTATAAATTAGTTGATCAACAAAAAGTTACACTTTAGAGACTACCTTCTTACATATCAGGCGCTACAAAAACCTTCATATCCTATGCCTGCTTCAACGATCCTCGATAGTGCTCACGACATATTGCAATCAACTACCAATCCAATATCCCGGCCGTTATGGCGGACGCATCAACGTCATCTATCCATCTCAGTTTGGATCTCCTTTGTCCTTATGCATAGACCTAGCAAGACATTATTGGGTGAGTCACCACCGTAGCCTCGCGAGTCTAATGCTATACGATGGTGAGGTCACTGGGAAACTCGTAGAACTCGTCATTGTAGGAGCTGTCAAACACCTGGGGCCGTCAATCCTAGTTTTGGACAGTGTCCATGTCTCAGAGGCGTGTGTCAGTACAGGATTAAGATTCACTAGACCTTAAGATTCACTTTAGGATCCAGCAGATTGTTCTATGATAATGATTCGTAGTATTTGTTGTAATGCATATGCGACATTAGCCTAGACTCTTTCGCTCTTTCTAGAAGACACAAGAATTGAGGAATTTGAAGGAATTTTCATATGTTGCCGAGATGAAGCCTTTGGGATCTCTCGCTATTATGAAGCACTTTTTAGGCCAGCAATCAGAAGAACCTTTGAGTGGACATATTAGTGCTCCTTATCTGCTATCCTCGTGAAACATTTATGTGCCTACTGGAGTATAAAGACTTCGTCAGCCTCTTATCACCGTGACTACCGTTGACGCTTGTTTTGAGCTAGTTATTCAAAACTACAGATGTTGATAACATTCAAAGAAATTGATAAAAAGATTTCGGTGTGGTCGAACTTGACTTTAACTTTACTAGATGTGATTGCTTCTAGAGAGAATTCCTTAAAAGTTCTGAAGCTAAATCGTGTAGTCTGCAGAAGTCAGATGAAGATTAGTTGCGGTGAAACTTCATATTGTTTGAGCATTGAGGTTGTGTAATGACAATAAAGAAAACAAACTCCAGCTACTGATCATTCGCTCAAGCAGCAAAAAACAACCCCGTCGCATACTCTATTTTGGTTCCTCAAGTACAGATTAATGTTTGTAGCAGTGAAATGTGATACAAAATGGTGCTGGACGATGTTTACACGCGCAACAAATGGAACAAGCAAATGCACGGAGCACCAAACGGCACAATGACAGCAGCAAAAAAAACCAACGTTACTTATTCTCTAAAATATGACTCTTTATGCTCCTTTCTCCAGCTACCTTAGAGTGTCTGCTAGATCTGTGAGAAGAGAACGAAAAGAAGTCAAAAAAAAACATACATTACAAAGTGCAGTGCGAGGTGCAGAATTCAAAGTGCTCAAGAAAAAAAACCACTCGCACGATGATCATGTCTGGTACAAGCGGTGTGAAGCAGTGGCATGCCGGTACTTGCGCTCGTTATCGCTCGGTTTGTGGTGTACCCTCATGCAGCAGTAATCATTTGAGCATATGAGCCATTTCCTTTTGCCCACAGTGAAACTCTCGGGACCCGCGTGCCAGGATCGCGCCATAAATAATATCCAACAAACGAGCCCAGTGCAGCTTGCATCCGCCGGTGCACTATCGGGCAGTGGCAGAAGTCGTAGCCATCATCATTATCTACACCATATCCGTTCCGTAGGATGCGCCGATACGATCTACGGTCTGCAGTATGATGGGTGAGGTCCCATTAGCCGTGTCACCCGCGTTCCACATTGCCTCGCGTAGTTGGGTAGGGTTCCGCGAAATCCATCCAGCGGGAAGGGATGTTCGGGCGTGTTTCTCGGGATTTCTCTGAGGTCTTCTCGGTGACAAATTTTTTAAACAAATTTACGAGCACGCTGGCAAGATTTTTCGGGGTGTCAAAATCCGTCTGCGAGGGTGTCAATGGTAAAGCGTCGTGACCAGCTGCAATCGTGCCGAGCAATTATCACGCCACTCAAAAGTTGGGATCGGTGGTAACGGTTTCGAGTGGAAGATTTTTTGGAAGTCCCTTGTGCTGGAACTGTCGTGGTGTATATTTTTGACTCACACCGATTATCCAACCATTTGTAATGTGCCAACCCGGCCAACAAAGGAGGCACGGTTTTTGAGCACATTTTCTAAAAATGGAACCCTTCTTGCTGTACTACTCGCTTCAAGGTTTAGTCTTGTTAGAGTGGAATTCGTTCCATGTAAAATACGCACCAACTAGCGCTCCTGGAGGATGGAAAATGAAACAATTCTTCAAATTACTTTGGCCCGAAACCCTCACCAGTTCCGTTTGCATAACTTGCCGATCGAATGCGCCCGGGAAATTAAATCGAGTCGAAAAGGAGCCGCGCATAAGGCGTCGACCGGAGGACCTTTCGTTAACAAGATTTTTCAAATGTTAGTTCGCCAGCCACAATCGACC
>KZ061549.1:453775-465487 GCA_002091835.1 Anopheles maculatus
GGCAATCGAGGAGTCCACACAAAAAAATTGGAAAAACTCGGGTGAAAACTAATCTCGTTAAAATGGCGTAGCCCACCATGGACCGTGCCAGTCTTCGGAAGCTACGGAACGGAAGATAAGACTCCGAATGCACATCCTTTGCTGCTTGGGAACCATTCCTATTCGGAGCCGGGACCGTGTTGGTCTTAAGGCATCTCTACGGCACAATCCTTTCAACGGAGAACAATGTTGTTTTACCCTTCAGCTGCGTGCTTTATTTTATCACCCGCCTAATACCATTCATAAATAGACGGCCGTGCTTATTGATGGTAAGCGATGCGAAATGGATCAAGCGGTAAAATCAGGCAATCGGAAAGTAAACGAATTTGACGCAATAGATCTGCCAAAGCAAAACCAAAAAAACGTCCTTTTGGCTGCATAAAACAGAAGACGGTTCGGTTGGTTTTACACATCGCACACTATTTTCTTTACATGCTTTATAGCATTATACTCGAACAACGCTAATGCTCGTTCACTCAACGGTCGAGTGGAAAGTTTTGTACCAAACTGCAACAAAGTGCAAACCCGCCGGCACAAAACAAACATTGTTTGATCGGCAGCGAACGGAACGGACAGAAACGAACGAACAGAACCAAAACTCACCGACCGCCTGTCGATTTTCACAGCTCCGTTCACAGCATCCTCCAGTAGCGCTCACGGAGATTGGGATGAGATGAAATGGTAAGCGTTCGTTAGGATGGTTAGAATCTTTGCCAAAAGTCAGCGTTCGATGAGATCACCCCATGTGGTGGATTAATTTTTTGGGTGAAAGAATTCGATTGTGCCCGCGGAGTGGTTCCCTTCAGGCCCTGCAGACGACACAAGAGTTCTGGCCAGTGTTCGAGAGAGAGTTTGCTGTTATTTTAATGTAATTTTTATTGTTTTTTTTTCTTCTCCAAGGGGGGTTTTTGAATCAAATAAGTGACGTTGGCGATAGTTTAATCGAGGCATGCAATCTGTCAAATTCAAGACACAATGCTATGTATTATTTCTCATGCCAGTAACAGATGAGAAGAATGCTTGAAACATATGGTTTGAAACTCTAACATAAAAAAACGTTTTTTCCCACAAAAAGAGATTTCATTCAATAAACATGTGAAGAATAAAAAAAGGAAATGAGAAGAAATTAAAGTAGCTAAGAAACAGAAAATAATCACATGAAAAATAAAAGTAAACAAAGAAGAATTAAAAAGACTTCAAAAGGAGCATTTTAAAGCATGAAAAACACGATTAACAAGAAAATATGAATAAAATCAATCAATAAAATTATTAAATCAATAAAACAATCAATAAGGAAAGAATTAAACGAAAAGATTGACAGACATAAACGATCAAATATCATTACAATGATAAATGATGCAAAAAGATGTAAGACTTTGACATAAAAATGTGACAAATATGAACGAATATGGAAACACATCAAAGAAAAATTTGTTGCTCCATGATTTATAACAAACAAAAATATATAAAAATATGCAAGCGTTTCTTAGTAGATTTAAAATGTGAATAAATGTATTTCAAAATGTAAGTTAATTACAGTAGTATACATAGAATTAAAGTAAACATAGAAAAACAAACAAATAAGTTCTAAGAAATCCATTAGAACCATGCAAATACTAAATGGCTGAGTAGTTAATAAAGAAGAAAAATTATATTAATAAATGAAAGAATAAATACATAATAGAAATCAACAAATAAACAAACAAAAATATGCAAAGGTAAACAAACAAAGCAATAAATAAAACATAAGAAACAAACATACCAAATATAGTGAAGTTCAATTCACCGCTCAGAATTGCATTGCAGATTCTGCACTTAATCCGACAGTTCCCAATTAATGCATCTCCAACTGAGCAGATTCAAGGGTCACTCCTCTCAACGCCATCATGTACGACACGAGACAGCTGGCTTTCGCAACGCTTTTACAGTCATCAGTGAATCAACAGGAGCAGAAGAAAAAAACGAAAGCCCCGGGGCTACTGTTAGTCGTTTGCGATACACTTTGGGAACGGTTTGCCAATTTTTCGATTGACTTCTCTCTCTTTCTCTCTCCCTTTCAAACGGACGATTGATCACAGCGTCATCGTTTCGCCGATGGTGCAAATGAAGGATCAAAAGCTTGCTGCCCGTCATCCATCTTTCGCGGTGTTCGGTGTTCCTTGCGGCTACATGAGGTCCTCCACAGGTTCTGGAGTGCTGCTCGAGTAATAAATTGGATCGTTTCGGTGCGTTTCTCGCGTGGACTTCCACCACCCTAATTGACTTCCCCCGAGAGCATCAACACTTTGGGCGTTCTAACGTCTTACTTGGTGGTCTCGCTAGTGGATTCAGGCCACCCGATAGAATATTATCCAACTTCACGGAACCGTGCTCAGCCGGCTTTTGATGGTACGGTGTGAAAAATGTTTCCCTTGACCGGGTCCAGCAAAATTTAATTATAACCCCACAGCCACAACCAAGCTACAGGTGCGCTGGATCGCCAACTGTCACGGATATTGGAATTGGATGCATTTTTACGGTAGTGCGTTACCACATCCCGAACGGGAGGACTCGATAATGCGCTGTGCCTAAATACTGGCCCCAAACAAACCGTACCGAATCGCCGTAACCGATCGAACCAATGGGCCAAGCACGACACGCATCAGCCCAAAGGATGATGCCCCGTTTGTTCGAAACAAACACGCAAACAGTGGTTTTCTCTCCGCGTCCGGCGAAGGTGATAAAAGGTAGCGATCACTCGATCGTATCTCCTGTTCTCTGAGCTTTTGTGCTTCAAAAAACAAAAACCGCCCTGAATAAGGAGCGACCGAGCGAGAGAAAAAAAAGACAACGCGAAAGGTGCTAATTACAACCAATTAACTGATTCCCATAACAGCCGCATCGAATCGGCGTAATTCAAACAAAAATTTTTCTTCATTAGCGCCCGCTGGCTAAGAGTTAAGGGAAACACTACACACCAAGTCCCTGTTGGCGACCGCAAAACCGAAAACAAAAACCATCAAACACCGGCCAAGAACCGGAATCGAGCGAACCATATCCGTGAGTCAGTATGCAACCGGTTCCGGGGTTTGGAGTGTCTGGAAAGGAGCAGGAAGCAGTGTGAGTGCGTTCCAGGAATGTGGATAGCTAAAGGTGCAAATAGACATGCCATCTACGTGAAGTTTACGTAGGACGTTCGGACGTTCTTGTGCACGGGTACGGCTTAATTAAGCAAACATGTTCAAAGATCAGTCTTTTGTTTTTGTTTTGCCTAACGTTCTGTGCACTTGGATGAGTTCGTTGGACGAGCTGTAAGCTTTGAAGATGAGTCCTCAATTTCTGGCTGTAAGTTCACGAGTTTTTCACTTGAATTTTAAGTTGTGTGTCTACGGTCTCAAGAGATCTAAATATACAATTGAATAGATCCATGTATCACCTCCAACCCCAACAAGTCTCTATAGAGACATCTGATAAAACAGAATCATTAGCTCGCCCAGCCTAATGATGGCAAATCGCACACTTCCTGTCAAGCACTAGCTTTCCTAGCGCAGACACCAAGACTCACCCGGTCTAGTGCACACTCATGTGCGGCGATGAAAAATGGTTCAAATGAATAATTGATGCAAATATATCCATCTTAAGCATAAGCCCGCTTTTCAACAAACCGGGCCACTGACACCAGAACCATGCCGACGGAACACTATCTCCCACTCCCAGCGGGTAACAGTAACTCATAAACACATTTCAGCAAATCGATTTAGTAATCATCTCATTTCTCGCATCAGAAATTAATCACCACTGACACTGGTGATATTTTTCATTTCCACCAACAAAACACACACACATGCTCCACATACGCAACCATAAGCCACCGGAGTCCGGAGCATCATCGTCTGGGGCTGTGTACTGTGGCCAGTGGACACCGCCGTGGAATGGGAATTGATTTTAAACTTCCTTCTCATTGTCATTAATTTCCATTAGTACATCGTCTGGAGCAATTTGTTGGCAACGCTGGGTGTCCCCGTGTTGGAACTGTCCAAAGATCTGGATGCATTCGTTTGCAACGCACCACCACGGGAAGACATCGCTCAAAAAACGGTCCGAACCGACAGGGTGCTGCTTGCTATTGGATAAAAATAATTCATCCTCCCATTTGCTGGGGCCGCCCCAGGAGGCTGGCTCGTCCGGACTCGGGGACCACACTTCATGCCCGGTGCTGTCAGCGATGCAATCTGTTTCTGCATCCCCGGACATGACAGCAAGTGGAAAGTTATTTGTCAAGATACGGGAACCGCTACACCGATAGTTTGCCAACTTTTCAGGCATCATTTAAAATAATGTACGTAGTTGCACGCACACCACTGTCAGCGATGGACGGAACCGCGACGAACTGTCGCCAAAACTGTTCCACATTGGCACCAGAAGCTTGGCAGTCTGTTGGCGTGTCCTTGGACGTTTCCACCAAACCGACAACTACAAAAGTTCGTTGAACCGTTCACGGGTTGGCAAAGTTTACTTCGGTCCAGAGTCGTTGAGGCACGCCATGTAACACCGACACCTAAAACCGCCCGATTGATGGCCGATTGTTGATGATCGTGAATTTATTGCCCTTCGATGACTTAATTTTGTTGGAGGAAAAATCCGCCCAAATCGCTTAAACCGCCTCACCGATTCCTGGTGATGGTGATGTCTGGCTGTCTATTTCTGTTTTGTCTTTTCGCTCATGTTTTCGTGGTTTTTCTGGGGTGTGAAACTTTAAACTCCGACGTTAACTGTCACCATCGTGCACACGACATTCTAAATTCCAGCGCTCGACACACACACACGTTTCTCACACGTTCAGGAACAGCGGCAGCAGCGACAGGGGCAGGGGATGCGACAAATATCCGAAAGACAACTGAAAAGCGGCTTGAATTACTAATTTATATGGGCAAGAATTTGGATTTGGATCGCGCGCTCCTCCGCTTCCCTTACCGTTTGTTCTTCCCCGCTCCGGATCACGTTTAGGGATCGCCGAGCGTTCCGTATGTGTTGCAGTAACGGAGGATTTTTGGTGTTTTCTTGCTACGCTCGCGGCTCCGGTATGGTACGGGAATAAATTAAGTTGTCCGACTGTGTTTTTGGAGCTGAAAAACGCTCTTTGCCCCCAAAACGAACGCCACCAAAAAGCTAGCCATCGTAGGCTTGCGTAGTTGCGTGGCCGCTTGAAGGAAAGCGCTACGCCGTGGGATTTAGTGGGAATTCTTGAAGCGCAACACGATGATGATGCCTGCAGTGCGAATGATGACCATGTTTGGGGACCTCTTGTTTTGTTTTGCTTTTGTTTTTGGTTTCCTTCTCATTGGTTGAGGTTGTGAATTTTAATGAGCAGCAAGCCTCGTGAAGAATGTGTGGCAGTGGCAGGTGTTGAAAATAATATTCTCACTTAAAGCTGCTACTTGATCTGCGGACGTGCCTCGTGGTTTTTGGGGGGGATACGAATTTATCCGGAGCATCGATATCGGGCACGGAATGTCACGATAATGTCGATTATAAATATCCCCACGCACGCGTCTGTCTTTATGTTGGACGGATATTTTCGTCACTGTTGAGGAATTCGAATCATTTTGAGATAATGAATGTATCAATTGAGATCCATTTCATGTGTTTTAGAGAATTACCAGGAGTAGTTGTTACAAGTTTGATTTCTTCTTTAACCGTTAATTAATTCCACTCATTCTAATGCTTGATGATTCACTAACTAGACCCTTCCACTAAGGCTAGCCCCTCGAAAAGAGCCTCATTTGTAGCTCAAAAATGGAGTTATAAAAAGGAAACCTTCCAACCTTTTATGCCTTTACAACCCTTTATAACCCAAAAAGCAAGAACAAATTGTACTTCACAAATTGGGGTCCTCCAAACAACTGGTTTTAGTTCTCAAGAGCTCTGTGTTCTCTGTGGTCACTTACCGGTGTGATGTCACCCGGTGTCGTAAGACGACAGGCTCGCTTCACAGAACCGACGTGGAATCTGGATTGATTTCCAGGATACTGCTCCACAATCCTGTCTGTTTCAATGTTTTGATCGCTCTCTCTCTCTAAGTTTATGGACATCAAACTGCCAGCGCCCCGAAAATTGTTCAACCACACACACATCCAGCGTCGTTTGCACACCCGTAACGGTCGCCATTGTACAGTTTACAAGCACCGGGACCCTGCCTTTAACCGTCGCTCGACAGTCGGTGTTATTTATTGCACTTTCTTCATAGGCTGAATTGTTTGTTTTGTGGAAGTTTTATGTTTTAATGGAGGTGCCGTAATTTGAATGGAAATCGAATCAAATAAATATCTCATACGGAACGCACCGTTCTCATCCGTGTGGGCCGATGTTTCGCTTCCACCATTACCATCCCCTTGGAGAATGGGCGAGCGCTGGTATGGCCGTTATTAGTATGATTTCTTTTTTTCATCCCCATGCAACAGCCATCATCGTACGGCTCGCAGTCGAATAAATTTCTTGCGCACTCCACCATACGGATATTTTAAATTTATTGACTTGTAACATTTTGTGGACTAGCCGGACTGACTGACTGACTGACCGGTTCGATCAGCTTTGACGCACGGCCACAGGTTGAGACCGGGGTCAAATCGGCAATCCGTTACCCGGTGCCGACGGCTCAACACACGCGATAGGAAAACTGAAACCCCATCGTCCCAATATGCGAGAGGCCATGTTGGTTCGCTACGATGGGATGAGTGAAATCGAGCAGGTCTCTGCGAAGTCTTCGGAGATCAAGTGCACGAATGTGACGAGACGAACCACCCGGTTCTGCCGCACCGGGGATGCACCGCGAGCACGAGAAATAAAAACAAATGACCGTTATTAATCAAGCGCAAGCGCTGCTCGATGCTATTTGCCGTTCCAACAGTAAGTACGCGGGTATAGTTCCTCGAAAGACAACTGAAAAGCGGCTTGAATTACTAATTTATATGGGCAAGAATTTGGATTTGGATCGCGCGCTCCTCCGCTTCCCTTGCCGTTTGTCCATCCCCGCTCTGGATCACGTTTAGGGATCGCCGAGCGTTCCGTATGTGTTGCAGTAACGGAGGATTTTTGGTGTTTTCTTGCTACGCTCGCGGCTCCGGTATGGTACGGGAATAAATTAAGTTGTCCGACTGTGTTTTTGGAGCTGAAAAACGCTCTTTGCCCCCAAAACGAACGCCACCAAAAAGCTAGCCATCGTAGGCTTGCGTAGTTGCGTGGCCGCTTGAAGGAAAGCGCTACGCCGTGGGATTTAGTGGCAATGCTTCAAGCGCAACACGATGATGATGCCTGCAGTGCGAATGATGACCATGTTTGGGGACCTCTTGTTTTGTTTTGCTTTTGTTTCTTGATTTCCTTCTCATTGGTTGAGGTTGTGAATTTTAATGAGCAGCAAGCCTCGTGAAGAATGTGTGGCAGTGGCAGGTGTTGAAAATAATATTCTCACTTAAAGCTGCTACTTGATCTGCGGACGTGCCTCGTGGTTTTTGGGGGGGATACGAATTTATCCGGAGCATCGATATCGGGCACGGAATGTCACGATAATGTCGATTATAAATATCCCCACGCACGCGTCTGTCTTTATGTTGGACGGATATTTTCGTCACTGTTGAGGAATTCGAATCATTTTGAGATAATGAATGTATCAATTGAGATCCATTTCATGTGTTTTAGAGAATTACCAGGAGTAGTTGTTACAAGTTTGATTTCTTCTTTAACCGTTAATTAATTCCACTCATTCTAATGCTTGATGATTCACTAACTGGACCCTTCCACTAAGCCTAGCTCCTCGAAAAGAGCCTCATTTGTAGCTCAAAAATGGAGTTATAAAAAGGAAACCTTCCAACCTTTTATGCCTTTACAACCCTTTATAACCCAAAAAGCAAGAACAAATTGTACTTCACAAATTGGGGTCCTCCAAACAACTGGTTTTAGTTCTCAAGAGCTCTGTGTTCTCTGTGGTCACTTACCGGTGTGATGTCACCCGGTGTCGTAAGACGACAGGCTCGCTTCACAGAACCGACGTGGAATCTGGATTGATTTCCAGGATACTGCTCCACAATCCTGTCTGTTTCAATGTTTTGATCGCTCTCTCTCTCTAAGTTTATGGACATCAAACTGCCAGCGCCCCGAAAATTGTTCAACCACACACACATCCAGCGTCGTTTGCACACCCGTAACGGTCGCCATTGTACAGTTTACATGCATCGGGACCCTGCCTTTAACCGTCGCTCGACAGTCGGTGTTATTTATTGCACTTTCTTCATAGGCTGAATTGTTTGTTTTGTGGAAGTTTTATGTTTTAATGGAGGTGCCGTAATTTGAATGGAAATCGAATCAAATAAATATCTCATACGGAACGCACCGTTCTCATCCGTGTGGGCCGATGTTTCGCTTCCACCATTACCATCCCCTTGGAGAATGGGCGAGCGCTGGTATGGCCGTTATTAGTATGATTTCTTTTTTTCATCCCCATGCAACAGCCATCATCGTACGGCTCGCAGTCGAATAAATTTCTTGCGCACTCCACCATACGGATATTTTAAATTTATTGACTTGTAACATTTTGTGGACTAGCCGGACTGACTGACTGACCGGTTCGATCAGCTTTGACGCACGGCCACAGGTTGAGACCGGGGTCAAATCGGCAATCCGTTACCCGGTGCCGACGGCTCAACACACGCGATAGGAAAACTGAAACCCCATCGTCCCAATATGCGAGAGGCCATGTTGGTTCGCTACGATGGGATGAGTGAAATCGAGCAGGTCTCTGCGAAGTCTTCGGAGATCAAGTGCACGAATGTGACGAGACGAACCACCCGGTTCTGCCGCACCGGGGATGCACCGCGAGCACGAGAAATAAAAACAAATGACCGTTATTAATCAAGCGCAAGCGCGCTGCTCGATGCTATTTGCCGTTCCAACAGTAAGTACGCGGGTATAGTTCCTTCGAAAATCTGATCCCAGAAAAAATCTTGCCCAGTCTTTTTTCGTATCGCCCAACGCTTCGGACGAGAGTTCTTGGTGAGAAGATCCCAGCAAACCATAGCGCACCCGTGTGGGGTTCTCGTCCAAGGGTCTAGGTTCGTTTTCCCAACAAAAACGGGGTGTGTGTATTCTAGTGACATTTTCCCGTTCTGCTGGAACTGTGTCTACAAGAAAGTGTTTTGTATTAGATTTAGTAGCCCCGTCGAATGTCTCCTGTTACTCTCGCGGTTCGCGGCACCCTACGCTTAACCCGACCCGATTCTCCATCTTCTTCACTGCCAGCTTCGGCTAGGTCTGTTGGAAATCAAATAACCATAAATTTTCAAAAATTAAATAGACACAACACCAACTGGCGATGCGTGCCGGGCGGCGCAACACTTAAAGTGAAACCCCGGGGCGGAGAAAAGCAAACGGCACCATCACAGCCCGGACGACTCGAATGGTATCGAATTTCTAACGAAAGGTTTAAAATGAGATGCACACGCCATCGACTTCACAAGGGTAGCACAAGTGTTTTGGAAGTTCTTCGGCTGCACTCACCAGAACCAGCGATCGCGGTGAGTAGAGGGGTTGCTTGCGTATTCTTCTTTCCCACTTCGTACCAACTTACATCCATCCCGATGGTACCAATTATCAACGGAAAACGCAGTTCTGTGTGACGTTACGGAGCATCAGGTTTAAGGTTTGGTGACTTTATTGCATCGTTTTGGGACGTTCGGATGCAGCTCCGATCGTACGCTTGCCGAGTTTATGTCACCCGATCGTCAGTAGGATCGTGATCTTTATCGATTGGCAGGATTGCTTGACAGTCAAGGTCGTGTGCGGTCGTACAAAAGTAGAATGTTGCGCAATGCCTTCCGGGCCATTCCTTCCGACATGTGCGTCAATGCGAGTCTTCGAGACGGGTAGAATTTTAAGGTTAGACTACCCAACCCAAAAAAAAGCCAATCTTTTTCTCATTAAGCTAAAGCAAAACCGAACCAAAATCCAATCCAGGATAAAAACCCTCCGGGTTTTATGGAGCTGTACTTGAGATCTATATGTTAATAAAGATTTCTTCTCGTTCGCCCACAGAAGGTCGTCTGGGCGGTGTGTGTGATTCTCTCTGTCTCTAGAGTGCTCATAAATTATGCGGGACCCTGCCTTTAACCGTCGCTCGACAGTCGGTGTTATTTATTGCACTTTCTTCATAGGCTGAATTGTTTGTTTTGTGGAAGTTTTATGTTTTAATGGAGGTGCCGTAATTTGAATGGAAATCGAATCAAATAAATATCTGATACGGAACGCACCGTTCTCATCCGTGTGGGCCGATGTTTCGCTTCCACCATTACCATCCCCTTGGAGAATGGGCGAGCGCTGGTATGGCCGTTATTAGTATGATTTCTTTTTTTCATCCCCATGCAACAGCCATCATCGTACGGCTCGCAGTCGAATAAATTTCTTGCGCACTCCACCATACGGATATTTTAAATTTATTGACTTGTAACATTTTGTGGACTAGCCGGACTGACTGACTGACCGGTTCGATCAGCTTTGACGCACGGCCACAGGTTGAGACCGGGGTCAAATCGGCAATCCGTTACCCGGTGCCGACGGCTCAACACACGCGATAGGAAAACTGAAACCCCATCGTCCCAATATGCGAGAGGCCATGTTGGTTCGCTACGATGGGATGAGTGAAATCGAGCAGGTCTCTGCGAAGTCTTCGGAGATCAAGTGCACGAATGTGACGAGACGAACCACCCGGTTCTGCCGCACCGGGGATGCACCGCGAGCACGAGAAATAAAAACAAATGACCGTTATTAATCAAGCGCAAGCGCGCTGCTCGATGCTATTTGCCGTTCCAACAGTAAGTACGCGGGTATAGTTCCTCCGAAAATCTGATCCCAGAAAAAATCTTGCCCAGTCTTTTTTCGTTTTGCCCAATGCTTCGGACGAAAGTTCTTGGTGAGAAGATCCCAGCAAACCATAGCGCACCCGTGTGGGGTTCTCGTCCAAGGGTCTAGGTTCGTTTTCCCAACAAAAACGGGGTGTGTGTATTCTAGTGACATTTTCCCGTTCTGCTGGAACTGTGTCTACAAGAAAGTGTTTTGTATTAGATTTAGTAGCCCCGTCGAATGTCTCCTGTTACTCTCGCGGTTCGCGGCACCCTACGCTTAACCCGACCCGATTCTCCATCTTCTTCACTGCCAGCTTCGGCTAGGTCTGTTGGAAATCAAATAACCATAAATTTTCAAAAATTAAATAGACACAACACCAACTGGCGATGCGTGCCGGGCGGCGCAACACTTAAAGTGAAACCCCGGGGCGGAGAAAAGCAAACGGCACCATCACAGCCCGGACGACTCGAATGGTATCGAATTTCTAACGAAAGGTTTAAAATGAGATGCACACGCCATCGACTTCACAAGGGTAGCACAAGTGTTTTGGAAGTTCTTCGGCTGCACTCACCAGAACCAGCGATCGCGGTGAGTAGAGGGGTTGCTTGCGTATTCTTCTTTCCCACTTCGTACCAACTTACATCCATCCCGATGGTACCAATTATCAACGGAAAACGCAGTTCTGTGTGACGTTACGGAGCATCAGGTTTAAGGTTTGGTGACTTTATTGCATCGTTTTGGGACGTTCGGATGCAGCTCCGATCGTACGCTTGCCGAGTTTATGTCACCCGATCGTCAGTAGGA
>KZ061549.1:466047-534494 GCA_002091835.1 Anopheles maculatus
CCGAGATCCTAGCACATCTCGCTCTCTATTTCTACTACGATCTGTGGTCTGGGCAACAGTACATGCATCCGGTGCCCAGCATACGTGCGTGCGAAGCTAAATGAGTAGGCGCAACCAGGGTTAGGAAGGAAGCAACATCGACCAAACAAAAAAAAAACCCCTCCAGCAGAGCCAGCTGGCTGGACGTATCCGATCCATCCAAAAACCGTCATGACAGCACGGTACACCCAGCATCAAGTTCTCGTGCCGGTCTCGTGGTCGGTCCACAGTGCGAAACCCGGCCGAAACGTGCTGACAATATTCATCAGCCTTGCCGACCGCAAGATGTTCCGAATGTTTCGGAGTGTTCAAACGATGCCCATAACCCACACATACAACATGTCCGCTAAAGTGGCTGAAAAACCCAAGTCCCTGTAACAGCACAGCACAGATCGGGGTACGATGGGGTGCCCTGTGTGTACTTGTCAAGAATGAATAAATATTTTGATTGATGAGGATTTCTCGGCCCTGGCAGTTTTCGGCCGAACAGTTTCGGAAACAATGCCCGATGCAACGGACCGGAATGCTGCACTCCACTAATGCAGCACACGGGCTCTACACAACTCGTTGGGCACCCCAACTTTACAAGATCTAGTACACCGGTCCGGGTCCCGGTGTGCGTCACTTTCATCGCGCCAGTCTCCTGCCGAACCTTGTGCATAATAGCCGGACAAATAAATTCCTATACACCTCCAACAGAAAAACGGCGAAAATTTAGTCGTCCGGATGTTCAAAGTTGCTGTGGAGTTTCTAATAATGCCACCGACGAAACCTCGCAGTTCTTCGTTTTGATATTCATGCCCAAGGATTACGCAGAGCCTGTCCCTCCCAGGCGTGCGTGTGCTTCCCCGGTCTCGAGGATCGTTATAGCTTTTTAATCCAATACACAGTAATCCTGCTTTAATTATTCGACCCACAAGTACGCTCGACGGCAGGAATCTCGTCGTCAGCAGCAGCAGCAGTAGTGTGTTTACCCGGAGTAGCCAAACTTTCATCCCCGTTTGCGGGGACCTTTGAGTGCTGCTTTGGTTGCTGTTTTGTTGAAGCTTCCTTGTTTGCTGAAAACATCCTGAAAGCATCCAACTCGTTGCTCGTAACACAGTGAAAGGGAAAGGCGCCACTCGTGAGCACACAAAATGCCACACTGGAGTAGGTTTTGCACACAACACAAAAAAGGGCACTTGATTATCACGGCTTACTGACTGCCGGGCTGCCCCCGGTCTGTCTCGACTAGCGCCCGTTAATTACGGGAAGTTAATTTTCCACCCATTGGCCAGAGAGCACCGTGTGTTTTGCTCTTTATGTGTGCGAGTGTTTGTTAAGGAAAAACATTCAAGTCCTTGTAGCGTTGGCCTCCGAGAAGGGATGGAGAAGATGTATTATGTTTTGGCTCATTGGATAAGTCAAGAGTGCCATAACTATCTTTTGTGACAAAGGTTTCAACGCACACGGGAAAAAAAGCCAATTGGGTTTTGGTCTCTTTAATTTGTTACTCCTTTAATTAGATAAGACTGGAGGAAGAGATGAAGGCAGCAAAAACCAACACAAGCACAGTAAAACAGCGTTTTTGTTGGTCACTAAACTTGCTGAGGTATTACACGGTAGGAGAAAGCTTAATTTACGATCAATTCCAGCTCAAATAACGCCATGGTTCAGGGGTTGACATTCGACCGAAAATAGCTGGACTAGGATAACAGAATGATTTTTAGAAAAAGGGTACAATAATTTGATAACGATATAGAATTTTTCATTGTCTAATTCCTTCATCTGTGACTAAGATATTGATATTTAATTCATAATGACGACTTCACCATTCTTCAAAAATCCACTAACTTTATGTCACTGTGCACTAGTTGTTCAAATGCTTAATATCATGGCGTCTGAAAGAACTCAACTGGAATAATTTAGACTTGGAAATCATCCCATTTCTTATACTATTCATCTATCCAATAGAGTTTTTTATTCAGGAACTTGACTTTTCTATAAATTTAAGGACCGATGACTTTCGTTAGCTGTGTGTGCGAGCAGGAAGCTGGCGTAAGAGAAACAACCAAGAGCAAGAGGAACTGTTTCGAGCTGCAGATATCCTGACGTTGGCCAAATTCGGAAGGATATGATATCTAGGGCACATGATTAGGATACAGGACGAATGCCCCATATGGAAGATGCTCATCAGGCAGAGTCGAACCTGATGGAGATCGGATGCAGTCTTCGATGAAGGAGTGAAGTCCTAGATCCGTTTCTTTTGGAAAAGGTTTGACAATCAGGCTATGTCACTAAGACGTTTTCAAAACTGAGCGGGCCTTGTATACGATCAATAAGAATATCAGGAACTTCTCGAAGGCAGAACTTTTCCTTGGACGATTTGATCTCTTGAACAAAAGGTCTACCACTTTCAGATGACGAAGATTCCCTTACGATAACGTCTCTTAGTAGACAAGTCCCTTTGCATACCAAGTATTAGACGAGGACTCTTGAATCAATAAGCCCTGAACAGCAAGCTGCGTGGTCTCTTTGTGCTTTGGATGACAAGATCTCCTGGACGACAAGGTCTTTTGATCGAAGAGGTCCCTTGATCGTATATTTATATCACATTTGTTTCACTTTCATATATCTATTGAACTGATCAATAATAGTCTAAGCAAACTCCATGATAGAAAGAAGCTATCTAAACTAAAGCATCTAAACAAACCCCTCTTCACACAGCAATCATAAATCAACGATTCATTATTTTACCATCCATCAACGCATCGCAGCACAGTGCAGCCTTTTCATCGAACAATTAAATTTACATCAATAAAGCAATATCCGGACATTATGATGAAAATATTAAAATGTTCCGAATGGGTGAGTTTATGCTAATACTTGGCCAGAGAAGTCAGCACCCAAGGGGAGGGGGGGATAGGTCGATGAGTGCTTCGCGTTGATGTTCGCGCTTCATCATCATCATCATCATCGTGATCTCGTTGGTCGTTTTTTTTTTTGGCACAACTCAACTTCATATATTGACACGAGCACGGGTTGCAAACCTCGGCTGGCCAAAAATTCTGAATATCATCCATCCGTATCAGCCCATGCTTTTGGGGGGACTGGATGCTGAATAGAATTTCCATTCAGTGAAGCAGTCTCCCCCATCCGTGAACCTCCTAATTCTGAACGTATTCTCTCGCCAACCATCCCTTCGCCCAAGAGTCGTTTGCTGTAAAAATGTAAATTTCAATATTTCCTACGCCCTGTGCAAGTTGCTCCCCCCACAGGCACTTTTTCGAAGCCTGGAAGCTGCCGCCGACGGAGATCATTCTATTATCTAATAAAATATTCAAGCAGAAAAAGTTAAGTTGATTTCCATAACAATATCATGCCTCCCTGTGAAAATACTCTGCTCGCGCTGCTGCTCGAACGCTCCACCCGGGAAAGGCGCCACTCGTGAGCACACAAAATGCCACACTGGAGTAGGTTTTGCACACAACACAAAAAAGGGCACTTGATTATCACGGCTTACTGACTGCCGGGCTGCCCCCGGTCTGTCTCGACTAGCGCCCGTTAATTACGGGAAGTTAATTTTCCACCCATTGGCCAGAGAGCACCGTGTGTTTTGCTCTTTATGTGTGCGAGTGTTTGTTAAGGAAAAACATTCAAGTCCTTGTAGCGTTGGCCTCCGAACAGGGATGGAGAAGATGTATTATGTTTTGGCTCATTGGATAAGTCAAGAGTGCCATAACTATCTTTTGTGACAAAGGTTTCAACGCACACGGGAAAAAAAGCCAATTGGGTTTTGGTCTCTTTAATTTGTTACTCCTTTAATTAGATAAGACTGGAGGAAGAGATGAAGGCAGCAAAAACCAACACAAGCACAGTAAAACACCGTTTTTGTTGGTCACTAAACTTGCTGAGGTATTACACGGTAGGAGAAAGCTTAATTTACGATCAATTCCAGCTCAAATAACGCCATCGTTCACGGGATAACATTCGACTGAATATAGCTGGACTAGGATAACAGAATGATTTTTAGAAAAAGGGTACAATAATTTGATAACGATATAGAATTTCTCATTGTCTAATTCCTTCATCTGTAACTTAGATATTGATATTTAATTTATAATGACGACTTCACCATTCTTCAAAAATCCACTAACTTTATGTCACTGTGCACTAGTTGTTCAAATACTTAATATCATGGCGTCTGAAAGAACTGCAACTGGAACTTGGAAATCATCCCATTTCTAGTACTATCCATCTATCCAATAGAGTTCTTTATTCAGGAGCTTGACTTTTCTATAAATTAGAGGCTCGTCTTTAGAGGCACGCCCCAGACTATGTTGACCGATGTCTTTCGTTAGCAGTGTGTGCGAACAGCAAGCTGGAGTTAGAGAAACAACCAAGAGCAAGTGGAACTGTTTCGAGCTGCAGATATCCTGACGTTGGCCAAGTTCGGAAGGGTATGATGACTAGGGCACATGATGAGGATACTGGACTCATGCCCCATATGGAAGATGCTCATCAGGCAGTGTCGAACCTGATGGAGATCGGATGCAGTCTTCCATAGAGGCGTGATGTCCTGGATCCGTGTTTCTTGGAAAAGGTTTGGCAATCAGTCTATGTCACTGAGACGTGTTCAACCCTGAGCAGACCAAGTAGAAGGTCAATAAGAATATCAGACACTTATCTAAGGCAGAGTTTTCATCCATGAGCACCTTTCATCTTCCAAACTCAACCAATTTCCTTTAGACGTCCTTATTCCATGGACGATAAGATCTCTTGAACAACAGGAGTCCATTGATGGTTTACCACTTTCAGATGACGAAGACTCCCTGACGATAACGTCTCTTAGTAGACGTCTCTTTTTCACATCAAGTTTTAGGCGAGGACTCTTGAATGAATAAGCTCTGAACAGCCAGCTGCGTGGTCTCTTGGTGCATTGAATAACAAGATCTCCTGGACGACAAGATCTTTAGATCAAAGAGGTCCCTTGTTCGCTTATTTATATCACATTTGTTTCACTTTCATATATCTATTCAACTAATCATTATTCTAAGCAAACTCCATGATAGAAAGAAGCTATCTAAACTAAAGCATCTAAACAAACCCCTCTTCACACAGCAATCATAAATCAACGATTCATTATATCACATTTGTTTCACTTTCATATATCTATTCAACTAATCATTATTCTAAGCAAACTCCATGATAGAAAGAAGCTATCTAAACTAAAGCATCTAAACAAACCCCTCTTCACACAGCAATCATAAATCAACGATTCATTATTTTACCATCCATCAACGCATCGCAGCACAGTGCAGCCTTTTCATCGAACAATTAAATTTACATCAATAAAGCAATATCCGGACATAAGGATGAAAATATTAAAATGTTCCGAATGGGTGAGTTTATGCTAATACTTGGCCAGAGAAGTCAGCACCCAAGGGGAGGGGGGGATAGGTCGATGAGTGCTTCGCGTTGATGTTCGCGCTTCATCATCATCATCATCATCGTGATCTCGTTGGTCGTTTTTTTTTTTGGCACAACTCAACTTCATATATTGACACGAGCACGGGTTGCAAACCTCGGCTGGCCAAAAATTCTGAATATCATCCATCCGTATCAGCCCATGCTTTTGGGGGGACTGGATGCTGAATAGAATTTCCATTCAGTGAAGCAGTGTCCCCCATCCGTGAACCTCCTAATTCTGAACGTATTCTCTCGCCAACCATCCCTTCGCCCAAGAGTCGTTTGCTGTAAAAATGTAAATTTAAATATTTCCTACGCCCTGTGCAAGTTGCTCCCCCCACAGGCGCTTTTTTGAAGCCTGGAAGCTGCCGCCGACGGAGATCATTCTATTATCTAATAAAATATTCAAGCAGAAAAAGTTAAGTTGATTTCCATAACAATATCATGCCTCCCTGTGAAAATACTCTGCTCGCGCTGCTGCTCGAACGCTCCACCCGGAGCTACTAAATGTGTTTTTCTTTCCAAGATCTCCGCTTATCTGCTCGTTACCGTGTCTGTACTAACGCTCGGCTACTGTTTCACTGCTGGCATTGGCGTTTGTTTGTTGGCAGAAAGTTTGGCAAGCAAAAACTCCCTCAAAAAATGTATCTCCCTTTCGCGGCCAGCGTACTGGAAAATTGATATTAGAGTAATAAAAATGACTTTTGTTTTCATTCATTACGCAAACCACCCTTTAAGGGAAGGATGTGCTAGGCCGTGGGTTTTTGTTTGTGGCAAAACCAGCTGTAAAGCAACACAAGCAGAAAGAGGAAAAATCAACCGCTTACCGAAAATCTGTTGTACTTGGTTGTGTTTTCCGTCTCGGGTTATTTGTTTGTGGCATAACATTGACGGATCGCCTCTTGCTGCACGGTGAAATGCTTGGAAAATGTCAGAGCTCGTTGTTTTGCCACCGGGACCACACCTTCGCCGGCTTCTGGAGTGTGCAAATTAAATTATGTGGCAACGATTACACGGCCAAGATTCTGCACGTTCGGCGCTCCCGGCCAAGCAAGGAAGGATGCCGGCTGATGACGACGATAATAGACGTCAAACACGGCCTGTTCCTACCGAGTCGAGCGAACATGACCGCTGACAAATTAATGCACTGCTAGCGGATGCGTGTGCGTCGTCACCGAAAAAGCAACGCAAATCTGCCCGCCTGGCCCAGGGTTTTGTTTTCCCGTACCGTTTCTTTATTAATGCTCGTGCTCGTGTACGATGATGAGCTGCCGTTGTGCCTGGGGGGACGGGGCAGTCTCGCGAGATGCAGTCGGCTGCAGCGAACAAGCAATGCAAACGATCAATAAAAGTTAAAAGCATTCCCGCGAACATTACGTCCGTAAGTAAAAATCCGTCCATTTGTGTACCCATAAACACGTCGTCGTTGCAGCTATTTCGGGGTTTCAGCAGTGCACGTGTGTACTTTGGTGTGGAAGCCTTAAGGCAGAAGGGAGAAGAGTTAAACTGGTGTGGGGTACGGAACGGGGCAACTTAATGTCGCGAGTTGATTAATTCTTCAATCACTATAGGTTCCATTACCAAACAACCGACCGCGTGAACGTTAAACAGCATTTTGTACTTAAATTGTGATTTTTTTCTTCTCCCTTTCTGTTCGATGGTCATCCGGACGAGTTCGAGTGCAGCGGGTCGGTAATTGGAGTGTCATTAGCGGGTTGAATGCAGATTCTAAAACAAAAAAGTGTTTGAAAACATTTGTATGGTAATACTCCATTTTTAGGGTTTATTTTTGTCAACTAATTAAACTATTTTTAAGGGTGGTTAAGATGTCAAAAGCTTCAAACTGTGTGTGTGAGTGGCATCAAACGTACTGCTTTATACAGTGCCTGACGTTAGTGTATGAGCAGTCTCAAGGGAAACGTACTCTGCACTCACTTTCTCACGGGTTTGAGTGTCAAGAGTGTTGCCCAAGAAATGTATATATTCTACGATAAAAGAGCTGACAATTGGTCGATAATCTTTTGACAGATCAAAATGTAAACAAACCGTCCTTTTGCGCTGAGCTTTTGCTTTTTGTAGAGAGTGAGAATTCAAATTTCTTCATTAGTTTTTTTCTGTTTGAAAACGCTTAATGAGCCGGAACAACCCAGAAAAAGTTGAATCAAATGTATGAGATTATTTGACAGTTCAACATCGTTTTCAACAGTTTGAAAATTCTGAGCCAAGCCATGATGAGTATCTTCTTCTTCTTCTTTTTTGGCCTGACGACCTCTAAAGTCATGCCTGCCATTTTTGGCTTACTAGACTTATTGTTACCGCATAGTTGGATAGTCAGTCCTCACTATGGGGGAACGGCCCAGATGAGACTCGAACCTCAGTACTGCCGTGTGAAGACCGGCGCCGCATCTACCACCGGGTCGTCCGGTAGGATGAGTATCCTAAGCGTGATTATTTTCGCAGTTGAGAACGTTTTCTTTTATTTAACTGTCAAAACGAGAGGTTTGACACAAACCACGGAGAACTCTTAGGTAAAATACTATCTAAATACAGACATTTTGGTAGAAACTACAATTCTGCACTTTTTTTCTTCTGGCTTTGGCAGAAAAAAAGAAATCAAATTTAATGATACCAATTATCTATAGGACAATGAAAGTATTCATTTTAACAATTGAATAATTCTCTTGACATTAAGAAATGAGGTGTTGAGCGTTTAATAATATTAAATTAGATAAAATATTTTTATTAAAATATATATCGAAGCCGCTCTCATCACCTAATGAACCACTATATGCATTTGTAAAATAATATTTTGTAAAATTGAACATATTTGTAAAATTGTCATATCAAAACCATATTTTTCGTAACGTAACGTGTTGTGCATCAATTCAATCAATTTTTCAACGTGCGTTCTCACACTAAAAATCTAATTGCCTTACACTTATGGTACACACTGTAGAAACAGTTAATTCACTCGCTTTCACCGAACCTTTACGATCAGTTTACAACGTACATTACCATTGAAATAGCTAAACGCAAAAGATTGCCTTCCACATTTTACATCCATAAAACGGCTTATCTCGATGATCTTCACGTTCCAAAACCCCATCTACCCATTTTCCTAACTTCCTCCGTTTCGTAACCTTTCTCACGTCGCTAGCGGCGCGCCGCGTTTTCTTCCACAATTTTCATTCTCCTCTAATTGAAGTAATTAAATCAATTATCAATTTTGCAACAATCACCGTGCACGCCAACCACTGAAATGCAGCCTGGTGGAAATGTGCATTTTGCCAAACGATAAACGGTTGCATCGTACCATCGCCCATCTCGCCAGCCTTTACACGTGATTGACCTACATCAACGGCCGGCTGGACTGCATCGATGGGTAAGCGATTTTCAATTATCTCTAAATGTAGCTCACACATGCAACTCGTCTACCATCATCGTGGAACGAAGATAAAACCTTCGAAGGGTTCGTTCCTTGTTTTTGTGCGCTTTGTTCAACTTCCTTGCTTCCTGTTGACCTGTGCCCACCGAGAGGCAGTTCCGGATGGAAGCAAAATCTTCAACTTTAACTCCACATAGATACACGAGGAACACCTGACCAGCAAGCGCATACTGTCCAGTCCGGTTCGACGCTTTGTCCTTAAAAGCGCTTTCGTGTACCCTGAAACGGTCCAAAACGGCAAAGGAAGAATTATTGACCGCCCTTACAAACGAGCCACAAAAGCCCACTGTTCGCCACTCGCCGGAAGTAAGCGGGTCAGCGAGGATATTATCCCCACGCCTACCGTGACCTTTTCTTCGGCACAAAACCCAACCCCGACAAGCGCTACGAAAATTGGTTCTGTTTGTTTTCCCACCCAGCCAAGGCTTGTGACTTTCGAGGGCCCACCTGGTAACTGCCCGACGCCTCCATACACACGTCACCACACCGCACGTGGTTCATTATGAGCCAACTTCGATTAATTACGCGCTCGGAAGAGTTATGCCACGCGAGGTACGCTCCGAGGCTTTTGCAGAAATTCGATAAAATGTTCGCGCTGGTTGCCTATGGTGGGCGCACAGTTTAGAGCAAATGTTAGCATTAGATACTTGTCGGACGAAAATTAAGCGCTAATTATGACAAACCGAACGTTAAGTAAATTTGAGTTGATAATAAATTGATACTTTTTTGGAGAATAGTCGTCGATATGTACGGATGCTGATTATTACAGTGATAGTTTATTATTGATACAGTTTCGTAGCTCTATAATACAATATTGAGAGTTTCGAGTTACAAAACATTCAATATTGAAGCCAACAATGATAAAACGTAAAGAATGATCTCATAGAGTCCCTAACTTTAATCCGCCGTGAGAGATATCGACTAAATCACAGCTATAATCGAAGTTAATGTCTGGGTCTTTATCTCTCGGCGAAGACTTAGAACTTTGAGGACTTCTACTGTAACAACCTATTGGCAACCTATTCTAAGGCTCGTGTCGTTCGAGATTTACCAGAATTAGTTGAGTGATACCTATCAAGGAGTTAGTATAAAGAGATAATGGTATAGCTGTATACTTGTTTCAAATTTATTTCCTTCCAAATATTCCGGATTATCTGAGACTTGAAGGTCACGCAATACATTTGCTTCAGTTGATTTTATAATAGTGAAAATAAATTTAATGAAACATATTTTACATTGAATTTTATCCACATAACGCAACAACAATCAATACTTTAAAATTTATATGACCATTAACATTTTTACTTCTTACAATACACCACCGAGAAAACTTTTCCCTTGCGTGGAGTTTAAACAACCCTCGCAGCCAGAAAAACTTACTCAAGCAAAATAAAAAACTCGCCCGCCCTGTATGAAGCAAAAGCCTCAGCGAAAACTGAAACTTCCCAGCGGCAGACGGCCCCGTGTCGTGTAAGAGCAACTTTTTCCCGGTCAAACAACAACCGGGTAGGCTTCGGCAATAGGGCCAACCTATTGATGTAATGACTCAAGCCTCGGCTTTAACAGGAGGATCAATTTACATTCTGTCTAGCATGAGGCGTACCTCATGTTTTAGAACAGGGCCCACGGCTCGTAGAGCACCATTTGTTTCGACCCAAAAATGTACCAAAAGTTTAATGCGAAAGTTTGGCATAATAAAAGTAAAAACCGGAACGGCACAAAACATCAACAAATCGGGCCCGGTACTGAATATCCGTAAAGCCAAAGGCACAGGTTCACATTTTCCCACAAACGTTATCCACAATCAGGTTGAATTGAAAAGTTTGGAATACATTTTTTCGCCTTGTTTATGCTCACCTTCCCACCTAGGTGCGTGTGTTTCTGAGTGAGCGTACCGCAAAATGGTGGTCTACTGGTATGGTTCGGGAGACCTCACACACGGGTATGTGATGTCGTTTCGATTCATCTAAATGTTTTGCTTCAATACGGGGTGTCTTTTATGTTGTGCAAACAAAAGCGAGCCAAAGTCTAACGAAGCTCGAGATGAAGGAAAGGTGCGTGTGTGACTTTGGTTTTTGTCATCTTAGGCCAAACATTTGATCGGGTGCTGTACGGGTCTATTGATCAATGGGACAAGATCGTGGCGTACGGGATCGATCCCGGTGGCTGTCGAGTGTGGTCCTGTTTTGTGGGCTGTATGGGCAGCTGGGTCTGAAAGTCTGAAGCCTGAAGAAACCTAATTTACCACCACCAGCAATCCAATTCGGTCCGGTTCGGGGTACATGTTGGCAAACAAAACAAACGACATCACACCGTTTGAATGGGATACAAATGACTTATAAGATTTTGCTGTGGAAGTAAAAGAGAAGAAGGAACAGGAGTAGTGAGGACAAACACACCAGGATATGTCTCACAAAGCAAAAAAAAGGATGAAAGGTAATGTCTGGAACGGCAGGTGTGTTCTTTAGGTGCGTTCTTAGAACATTATGCTGGTAGGGGCAGAGTCCGTAACATTTGGATTTTAAATTATTTACGTGAATCTATTTTAATTTATTTATATCACGGCTGTATGTCATATAATCGAAAGATTTGGAACTACTATAACCGAAACTGTCAAGGAACTAATTACCAAAAATTCGACTCTAACAGCGAGAAAAACAAAACTCAACTAATGAGGCTTTAAGTAATCAATTCGGCTGTTGTAAAATACTGCCTATTCTGGAGAAAGGACAGAGGTTAAGACACTCGCAGAGTTCTGCAGAATACGATAAGGCAGTAGGAGATCCTAGCTAGCTTATTAGTTCTGCATTGCAGTTTTTTTCAGAGATCATGACAACACCTTGGATTGGGTCAGATGACATGTCCATGTCTAAGTTCTGGTGAAATTTATCTCCAAAACTACCAACATCTTTATAGGCACTCGTCAAAGAATTAAGAGTTGTTCTGAAATCAGTCTATTCGCAGCAAGTTCTCGCAGAGAGTTATTTCCAATATTCTGGATTCCTTTCCTGATGTGATACCAAATTCCCAAAGTCAAAGCATCCTGAGCCTTGGACAACGTGTCAAGGAATAATACTCACCACTGAGTGAAAGTTTTGGAGCAAACATTTACTAAAGAGCCTGTTCCAATAACTTCTTCAACAAAGTAAAGGAACATCTGAAGCGCGACCTTTGAGACGCAATATACAACAATCCGAACATCGATGTTTTCTTCATCAAAGACTCTATAAAATAAGGATCAAGAGAAATTGGTTTCGTTCAGCCTTTCCTTAGCCTTAGGTCCTCAACACTCTCAATATACCTCGATTATTTTAATTAAACGAAACAACTTGAAAAAAGAGAACAAAACATAATTTAATCAAATGTTTTGATTATCAACATAGAACACTTTTTATTCCCCACACCGAATAAGGCGGTCCCACTGTCAACGTGGGAAAAAAATCGCCAAGCGCTGCGCAAAATCATTGCAAAACGATGATAGACTTGGCTTCTTCATCTCCGGCCACTTGCCAGCCAGGGCAGGAAACGTGCGTCGGACTTGACTGGTCCGTGTACGTGCTAGCGTGCTGTCAGGCGTAGTTGTTTTAGCTGTCGGCCAGTTCAAACAACCGAGACCAGTGCAAACCACGCCCGGGCCCGCGCTGCTTGCCGCTGCTGTCAAGTAGTTGTGTTCTGCACGCCACTGAGAAGTAGTCGCTACTAGCGGCCTCTAGTACAACTGGCGCGTTCTTCAGCTCGGTGACAGCGCAGTTCGCAACACATCGTACGTTGCCATGTTTCGTACACGGGAGCGAAGAATGCAATAGAGACACGGGGTAGAGACACACACGAAAAAAAAATGGCGATGCAATAAAAACAATCCATTTGCTGCCGGCGTTTCTGTCTTGCTGCCCGACAAAAAAAAACTCCCGCTCCGAAGTGTCTGGAGAAGATGAATAATGTTTTGGGTGTTTTAACGATTTTCAACATGTGTTTTTATTGGATTGGAATATCTGAAGCCGTGGTCCTGGTAAGCTGGGGGACCGCTACAGTGGCAATAAAATTCATACGACAGCAATCCAGCCATGTGCATTCTGTAATCGCAAACCCGCTTGCTTCCGCGCTATTTGCTGTCATCCCGCACATTAATCGTTCCTCAGAAACCACCAAGAGGCTTAGAACGAACGTATGTACGACTTCCCCGAAAATAAAACCTCCTTTTCTGGTGCCGATGTTGGTGAGTGCATTGCGACCTCATGTACAAATTGAGCATTAATCATGTTCGTAAGGAATTAATTCATAATTATTCCACGTTCGCTCCTCAAAAGTCGGCGATTTGGCGCGACTTCTGTGCTTACGTACGCTTCGCTTACCCTTACAGGATTGCGGCCTTTTTTGCGATGTGCGGTTCCAACATCAAAAGGTAAGACAGTGTTATGGCAGTGACATTTCGCCACCCGAATGCACCCCGAACGCACCGCGATGATAGATCATTAGCGATTTTCCGTCGTCTTGCTGTCGTCAGCCAAAGCATGATGCGTACATGGCAGCTGCAACATAGCCGAGGATCGTTAAACCATTACCGACGGGGGGATGTTGTGCCGCGGATGCAAACCATTAATCTGCATTCCGGCCGGCGAGTAATTAGTAGTGTACCGAAACTTCAGCCCCGAAATGGGTGACGTATCAGCAAACGCAACGCGATTTACGATGGTGGAATTGTTTGCGAACTGTAAACTTCATCCAGATCGGTTGGGATCCTGCTGGTTGCGCTGGCCAACAGACTCGTAAATTATGCTCCGTAAGGGTGAAAATAAAATCACACCACAGGGTTACCGGGTGCATCTGGACGGGCCCAGGTCCAGTTCGCATCGCCAAAAACACGCAGCTACCCACACCGGTAGAGTCGTGTCGATGAGTTGGACGAGAATTTGGACACTGTGTTTTGATCGCTCATAAATTTCACACCTTTTGTCACAGTCGCCCATAACGAAACGGTCCGCTCCGCCACAGGCTATCGTGTCGCCCTTTCTCTACCACCATTCCAGTTCGCAAAAGTGCATTGCCATGTACCACAACGGTGGAAGGCACCAGGACACCGGTGGGACTGCAGAAGGGGGCAAAAAAGCAATTCATTAAAAATTACTTTCGCAACTACCACCCGTGGTGTGGCTTCGGTTCCCGAATTTTGTTTTGTTCTGCTGCGCCTCAAAAGTCAACCCAAAATACTCCTCTAATGCACTGCCGGTTGGTGGTAAATCAAATTGAAGGTAGTCTTTGTGTGTGTGTGCGCACGCAAAAAAAAAACAACACAGTCACACGAAAAAATGTATAACTCATGTTTGGAAACCCTCCGGAATGCGAAAATCGAAACGAAAAAGGTAAACAGACGGAAAAGAAAACAAGAGAAAAAGAAGGAAACATTGAAACGACACAACACGATGGCCGTTGGCAACATATCGTAACAGGCTGTGCACGAGGTCCTTCATACGTGGCAGGGGACGCTTTTCGGGACGATGAGTTGCACAGCTCGACTTACAGCAGGAGCAACAAAAAAAAGCGCACTATTAGGAGAAGGCTTTAAAGCGGAGAAAAATCGTTTGTTGCCAATCATTACCGGGGGGGGCTTTTTTGTTCGGGAGAAAGCAGTGTATTTGATTTTCCAACCGGCGTTCCTGGTGGAATGACTAGGTGGGTTTTGCTTACGTTTAAAGGCTTCCCTCTGGTGATTAATATTGTTACATGTCACAGATTTACAACCGGTCGGCAACATTGAAATGCTTTGTCATTGGGATGAGTGCGATTTGTGTGTTTTACTATTTACGAGAGGCTTTTCAATAGCTTCTTATCCTTTAGAACAAATATTGCAGGCGTACAAGGATTTTTGGAAGGCAAAATGGGAAACGAGTCTACTAAATGTAGATCTGCTGTATTAGGTTTCTACGACAACAAGTCTTAATTATAGGATTTCGCTGCTATGTAAGGTCCTTGGTGATCAGTTGCTCTTTCATGTTAGCCAGAAAATGTTTGGAGGTTATGTATTTAAGGTAGAGAAGATATCAGAGCCAGAAATCTTGAGGATATAGTTCTAAAATATTTATTTGAAGACTCACTTGATTACTATGAGGTACTGCCACTTGTTCTGATGCAACAACCCGTGATACCGCTCACGGATCTGGAGGACAGATAGCGGGATTGCCCTCATTCCATCTCAAGTTAGGCCCACCACGCTTCCTCTGTCGATATGGACGACCTACAAAAACTTTACGGAATTAGTCGTCCGGTGCCATATTCATGACATCACCAGCCGGAGTCCTTCTACACATACGGGGCCAAGTCCTATCATTAATATGCTGATCACGACAGCGAATTTAGTCTCATCAGGAATTTCACCAGGACCTTAAGCGGTTCCTTCTGAAAGATTCACACCTTAGTCCTTTATGTCCAGGATTTTCGTCAACAAATCAGCATTTTTTTCCAATTCCTGAGTCTATACGCAATGCTAGGGTATTTAAGAACTCCCAACTCTTCAGTTAGAGCAGAACTTTAAGGACGTCGGAATCTGGTCTATATTAATTTCCTGACTTTCTCCAGAAAAGCTTGTCTATGTCCATTTTTTGTAGGTTATTGCGAATTGTTGCATGATTAAGAGATCTTTGCCTACAATTTCTGACTGCCTTGACTTCCTTATTCCTTAAGCAGAGTTATCAATCCAGCGTACATTGAATCCCATACTCTAGACTCGATAATAATGCGATCTACACGAGCTCCTGGCATAAATACCCCTTTATCAAACAAAATGATGCTGTTGTCTGTTTCTTTGACATCAGACTATCAGATAATTCTTTAGTCACTTTTAATCTTTTAATGCGAGCAGATAACATACGAACGAACAATCTTTTATTCTGTCACTCGAAGCTAATGATCAGTGATTGTTACCGGGATGAAATGAAGATTAATTACCAAGCTTTGGGAGTTGTTTTACCTGTGATGTGGTACATAAAGCCTCAAATGCACAGCATTTCACCCAAAGCAAACGAACCACAGCAACCATCCGTGCATTATCCTTCCGCATTTCCGCGTAAGCATATGGTGGTTCGATTTCGTCTGATTAATTTTTATTGTCAACACACATACACACACCGAAGCCGCAAGTAGCGGCCCTGCGAAAGGGTCCAGCATTTTTACTGTCCACTGTTATTCGGTAAATGCGAGTCAGTCTGTGGTTTTGAGCAGAGCAGATGCTTTTGATTTATTTACGCACAACAGGATTACAGTCGATTGGTAGGTAAGTTGGTAGGCATCATCGGGCTGGGCCTAAACTGTCCAACCGAAACCCACCACAATGCCCAAAATGTGCACATTAAAAGGTTCCCGAAACATAACCATAAACAAATAATTCCAGGCCCGTGTCCCATTTATCACACAGGGCGACCGATGGAAAACCCTCAAGCGCGGCACAAAAAGCCACAACCGAACCGATCATCATCATCGCCGCCCTGCAGTCAATCGAAAAGGGACAGTTCGGGGCGCTCTTTAATGCGCAAACAATCGACAGCGGCCGCTGGTGGATGGGATTTTCAATTCTTCTAGGTGTCCTGTGTTGAGGTCTGTTTCAATTGTCGTGATGCGGGCCCTCTTTCGCACATCCGCCCGGGGGAACACAATGCACAACACAGCCGCTATTACGCCATTATCCACACTCTCGCCGTCAAAGTCAAAACATTTGGGGAACACCACGGCAGACAGATCCTATAGAAATCGCATTAATCACAACTGTGGAAAAGGATGTCACGGTACCGAAAACCCGGAATCGACCGGGACCGATAGAGGGACCGCATCACAACAACGCTGGAAGCCTTTTGCACCGATTGTGTGCAGTCCACAGCTTCTTCGGCAACACACGGCCGCAAAAGTGTCAAACAGTCGGGACCGCCCAGGTGCAAACGTCCGATCGATCTATACCGCACTAGATGCCTCACAGTTTTTCACCGGTTGCCTAGGCTTTTGTGGTCGACTTTTTGACAAATGAACGAGTTTTTCTCAGTAGAAAGTTTTCTTTTCTTTGCACAAAACTCCCCTGCCGGGAGGAACAATTATGCGAGCGGTTTGTAGAGACCGAAAGCGGTTGTGTGTGTGGACACTGTCCAGTTATCTTTGGTTTCGATTCTGAAGGGAAGTACGATGCTAGGGAAGCTTGTTCACACGTTGTCCGAACGGAGGGCACGGAAGTTTTGCAAATGTCGATCGGCAAATACTGGTTTCCTTGGGGGTTGAGTTATTGTTTGCCAAACAGTTTAATTGTTCAAACTTTTTGGTTGGTTTTTATTGTGGTTTTCAAATTTCTTTACGAGGTTCCTTATGGGGGAAAACAATATTTTATTTTTTTGCAAAATATATTGGAAGCAGCAGACATTTGTTCATTTGAAAAGGCTTCGTCTATTCTTCCAGAATAGCTTCAACTTACCGAACAAGAACTTCCGCTAAGCACCTTCATGTTTCGCTCTCTGTCTCTGTCTCGGTCTGTATCATTTAATAGACAATATTTTCAAATATAAACTAGAACTCCTCGTCTAGTTCCGAGAGTTTGCCCAGAACTACTCCCCCTACCGACTTCCCCACGAACTACCCAACATAAATCTCATTCCCCTCGAGACTCTACTGTAGCCATTTATCTTGCATAAGTTTTGGCCAAAAACATGCTTTCCGCTCGCTCGCACGTCTCTCCTGGCTTTCGGGACAGGCCCACTACAAAACCCTGGCTTGGTGGTTTCGGTAGCGATTTGAAGCATTTAGGCCAAACTTTCTCACGACAAAACTTGGCGCTTCGGGGGCCGATTTGGGTTTTTCGGGTAGTGGTGGCTGTTATAGTTCGGTGTGTCATGCAACCGTGGTTCTGATGCGCGCCAAACTATGCAATCCCCTTCCGCCCTTTCCAGGACACAATGTGTACGTACGTATCATAGTACAGGACAGGGCAGGGCAAGGGTCACAGCCAACTCGAGCTCGAACGTTTGGCGAACGAAGACAAAGTTTACCCACCGCCAAGCTTTAATTGCAGTAAATTTAATCGTACTTTCAAGTTCATGCCATTCAGGTCTTGCCAAGGGTTACTGCACAACCATCTGGGGACTGGAATTAGCTACTACCAGATTGTGCAGACGGTAGGGCGATAGCGATGTACTGGAACTCTTTCGAGTCACTAAAGAGAATGGCTAAGCAAAGCCGTTTCTCAATTATGAAACACCGTATTTATAACATTCCTCAAGGATATTATATTATTAGTGTTCGCTCGTCGTACCCCAATCAGGAGCGTAATAAATTCCATCATCCTCATCACACAACCCACAGCCAGTTATCCACAACAGATCTTCTTCAATAAAACCTGTCAAGATTAAAGCGTCCTGGCATTAGGGATCTTTGCCGTGACGGGTTTGACCCAAAGACGCAACCTGAAACTGTCAAACAACAACCCCCGAAAAGGGAACGACGAAGATCAGCTCGGCTGATGATCCTTAATGCTGTGAATAATAATAATGATAACCCATCACCCGGGAAGATTGATCGAAACGCGCTGAAGTTCGGGGAAGGTTTGTGTAGCCCCCGGCGAGTCGAAGGCATAACATTTTATCACAAAACCTTACGTCAAAGTGTTTGTGTCTGTTTTCTAAACCACCCGCCGCGGAAAAGGGCGGATCCACCAGAAGAATTGGAGTAAAGCATGGAAAGTAAAAGGGAACGGATTCGAAACCTGGGTGAAACCTGATCTACGAGACTCGGGTACCTGTTGTACCTCTCCGGGGAGCTATCAACGTTGGACGCGAACGCGACCGTTCTAGGGCTAATGTCTTTGATGTCCGGAACGAAGCGCAGTTCGTCGTCTTGCCAACGCCAACGTGATGGTAATTTGTACGAGGGCAAACTGTAACATCCATCCACAGACAGGTTCTAGTAGGTCGATGTTGGACATCCGAAAACAACAAAAAACCACCTGACCCGGGCAGTAAGAACAACACGAGGAACATCTAGGCACCTGGGGGAAAACAATATTTTATTTTTTTGCAAAATATATTGGAAGCAGCAGACATTTGTTCATTTGAAAAGGCTTCGTATATTCTTCCAGAATAGCCTCAACTTACCGAACAAGAACTTCCGCTAAGCACCTTCATGTTTCGCTCTCTGTCTCTGTCTCGGTCTGTATCATTTAATAGACAATATTTTCAAATATAAACTAGAACTCCTCGTCTAGTTCCGAGAGTTTGCCCAGAACTACTCCCCCTACCGACTTCCCCACGAACTACCCAACATAAATCTCATTCCCCTCGAGACTCTACTGTAGCCATTTATCTTGCATAAGTTTTGGCCAAAAACATGCTTTCCGCTCGCTCGCACGTCTCTCCTGGCTTTCGGGACAGGCCCACTACAAAACCCTGGCTTGGTGGTTTCGGTAGCGATTTGAAGCATTTAGGCCAAACTTTCTCACGACAAAACTTGGCGCTTCGGGGGCCGATTTGGGTTTTTCGGGTAGTGGTGGCTGTTATAGTTCGGTGTGTCATGCAACCGTGGTTCTGATGCGCGCCAAACTATGCAATCCCCTTCCGCCCTTTCCAGGACACAATGTGTACGTACGTATCATAGTACAGGACAGGGCAGGGCAAGGGTCACAGCCAACTCGAGCTCGAACGTTTGGCGAACGAAGACAAAGTTTACCCACCGCCAAGCTTTAATTGCAGTAAATTTAATCGTACTTTCAAGTTCATGCCATTCAGGTCTTGCCAAGGGTTACTGCACAACCATCTGGGGACTGGAATTAGCTACTACCAGATTGTGCAGACGGTAGGGCGATAGCGATGTACTGGAACTCTTTCGAGTCACTAAAGAGAATGGCTAAGCAAAGCCGTTTCTCAATTATGAAACACCGTATTTATAACATTCCTCAAGGATATTATATTATTAGTGTTCGCTCGTCGTACCCCAATCAGGAGCGTAATAAATTCCATCATCCTCATCACACAACCCACAGCCAGTTATCCACAACAGATCTTCTTCAATAAAACCTGTCAAGATTAAAGCGTCCTGGCATTCGAGATCTTTGCCGTGACGGGTTTGACCCACAGACGCAACCTGAAACTGTCAAACAACAAACCCCGAGAAGGGAACGACGAAGATCAGCTCGGCTGATGATCCTTAATGCTGTGAATAATAATAATGATAACCCATCGCCCGGGAAGATTGATCGAAACGCGCTGAAGTTCGGGGAAGGTTTGTGTAGCCCCCGGCGAGTCGAAGGCATAACATTTTATCACAAAACCTTACGTCAAAGTGTTTGTGTCTGTTTTCTAAAACACCCGCCGCGGAAAAGGGCGGATCCACCAGAAGAATTGGAGTAAAGCATGGAAAGTAAAAGGGAACGGATTCGATGCCTGGGTGAAACCTGATCTACGAGACTCGGGTACCTGTTGTACCTCTCCGGGGAGCTATCAACGTTGGACGCGAACGCGACCGTTCTAGGGCTAATGTCTTTGATGTCCGGAACGAAGCGCAGTTCGTCGTCTTGCCAACGCCAACGTGATGGTAATTTGTACGAGGGCAAACTGTAACATCCATCCACAGACAGGTTCTAGTAGGTCGATGTTGGACATCCGAAAACAACAAAAAACCACCTGACCCGGGCAGTAAGAACAACACGAGGAACATCTAGGCACCCTCCCGTACAAGTGGTTCCGAAACCGGGAAACCCATTTGCTGTTCCGAAAGGTAAATGTTTGCCTTCGAATAATGATTATTTTTATCTAAACACACGGCCACACATCACAGACACACAGAAAAAAGGGGTAGCGGCAAACCCACACACAAACGCAAAAGGGTCAGGAACCGAACACAGGTCCTCTAGAATAGTTCCACAAACATTAGACCATCGTGGAAACGCCCTTGCCGGACAAGGAGCGAGAGAGCGAGTGCCTTGCTATCTACCAATTTCTAGGACGGCTAACCTCACCGTCAATCAGGGAATATTCTGTCCAGGTTTTTTTTTTCACCCAGTTTTAAGGTTCTCCAAGGTTTTGTACCCCCGGACTTGTTAGGTTAGGTTTCGTGGTGGCCTGTTTACATAGGCCCGTGTGTCTGTGTGTGGGTGGGTGGATTATCGATGTTCAAAGATTACGGCAAGTGGCGATTAAGGAAATCGATTGGCTTTAGAGCGCTGTTCGTGAGGGTGAACTGTCCAACGATGTTTATGTTTTGTTTTTGCAGTACTTCGGCTTCTTCGGGAGAAACAAGGTAAAGATAAAGGGAGCACGAAGTGAAGTTTTTAGAAACTGTAGAAGCTTACCGAAGGGGCAGATTAAAAGGTATTAACGTAAAGGAAGAATAACATCGCCAAGCGAAGTTTATCAGGGCTTAAGCAGGGTAAAGGAATTTGTTGGCAGGCATCAATATATGCAGATAAAGCGTTTAAAGCGAAGTGTTCCTTTTTTGGGGCAGGTTCTTTGCGTTCCCATCCATCAAGAAAATTGAAATCTTAATTAAGTTGCTTATTTGAAATCGTCTAAGGGGGTAGAATTTAACCAAACCATTCTTCGCTTTGCTATAAAAACCTCTCCCGATCGTTTGGTGATCAATTTTATAGCGCTGCTACGATCGTTCCCTTTAATCAAACACGAGCAAGTGCATGTTTACTGTTTCGCAACATTATGCATGCGAATGTAAGGACTTACACGACTGTTTAACTACCTGCATCCGTTGCGTGTATCATGTACGGGCAATAAAATAAACGCACCGGTTGCGGTTGCATCTGCTCCACTGGCAAACTTACCGCCGGGCGTTAATTGCTGCCATCGAAGATAAGACCTGTTCGCTCTGTCGAACATTTTCTCACACATTATTAGTATCGGCCGGGTACGGAGTGATCGAGTTTCGCGCACAATCGTAAAGCTCCACGTGCAATTAATCCACCGGCAAACCCCGAGCAACAACTTCATTACGTGGAGCGTCCGCAAGCAGCTGGTCCGTTTTTGGTTGGATTCGAATTAATTGGTCCCCGGAAAGGTGATGAAATTTGATTCCCCAAAATCTCGGCCTCAATGGAAAGCTTCTTTTACTTGTTGAAGAATCTGCACCGTTTCCATCCGGCTTCTGGTTGGTCACTTTTACGCATGGCTCTTTTTTTTTGCACAGAGTCGTCCGAATTCTTCCCGATATCGAGACGGATGAGTATCGATGGATGGGTTTCCGAAGCAGAAGATCATGAAACTGAAACAAATAAAGCAAAAAAACGAGCGATAAAACGGTGACAATAAAATACTTTTACCGAAATGTCCACCGAGATACGATCATGAGAGCTCCGGGTTGATTTTTTTTTACCCCGGCACGACAACTTCAAATCTTCCCGAGTTCCCTTAGTATCAGGGACGCTCGTCTTGTTCCGCTATTCAGAACTTAGGCTCAGCGGCGGGAAAACGAATTGGGCCGAAAAGGGGCGTTCGGGTTTGCGAACGGGGACGACAACAACAGGCTGGTTGGAGAGGGCGGACCAACGCTAAGCGCTTTAATGTTGGGTATCGATGTCAGTGCTTCCTGAGCCGGCGTTGGATCCTGCATGGGATTTTTGGGCCGTGCGACAACAGGGACCAAGAGCATGCACACAAAAAAACGCTCACAAGCAGCATCATATCACCAGTCAAAGCAGAAGGGAAAAATAAAATCAAGTACATGCACACCCGGCGGCAGAGAAGTCGGCGGAGGTACCGCGGAGATAGAATTGCACTTTTGAAGATCTCCGCCCGATACCGAATCTTTTGGCGGAACCGGCAAGCAACAACAAAAAAAGCACAGAAATAAGGAAGGAAGCCAAAGGCAACCTACCGGGGATGGATGGAAAATCAGAAACGAAATTCCATATCCTTACTTGCCGAACCGGCCGACCGGAAAGCGTCGTTCGCTGGGGCGTGCAGAGCAGGCTGGCAGATCGAAATGACAACTTTCGGAACGCAAGTATCCAACAATTGTCATTGTCAGTCAGGCACAATTCATTTGACGAAAGAGTGGTAAATCGATATCTTGTTTTTGCCCTGTGCATGCCGAGCTAAAATCCTGCTCAGCAGGACCGTTTCAGGCATTCGGAAGATCGGTTAACGATGTACGACGAGCGCCGCCTTCAATCGACCGTAACAGTAATGATCGTGCAGATTGTGCTGAAGTGGATTGTCATCCTGCGGTACAGGGGACTTTCTCTGGGCGATTTACTTCATCTTCAAAGCACAACTTAACGCTACGCTATATTTATAGCAAATGGAGTCATTTGGTGAAGTTAAATTAACTTAAGATGATGTCTTGTTTCGTCGATTTGTTTCGGCAGAGTTAGATGGGCACATTTTAGCGCTAAAAAAACAACACGCTTCCGTATCATACCGTAACCATATCGGATGTCTAGTTCATGCTTTGCGCGACCTTTCTTTTTCTTCGGAACGGCGTCTTTCATCCCCAGAGTTTCACGAGAAAAAAAAAACGCTTCTCAACATATTCTAACTTAAGCAGGAGGAAAAAACCAGCTGACTCCTTTTTCCCTGACAGAAGACAATGAGCACCGTACCGTAGTGGTTTGTGATACGCCGGTTAAATGTCAATCGTGGCAAGATGAAAGTGAAGCAAAAAAGTTTGTGCCAGCAATTGCGACAGAGGCCTTCAGTTTAATGGCAATCAGTTATCGGGGAAAGGGATTCGTTGGACGGAGTTGGTTTTGGGTTCTGTTTTCTTCTTTCTTTCTGCAGTTTCATCCGGACTTTGCTTTATTGCACAATCAAGGGAATTTTAGATCGGAAATGAATGGTACCGATTAGTTGCTATAAGTGCTATTATAGCACTATTTTCTAACTCTCATTTACTGGTTATAAAATGAGCCTCCTGTACTAAAATAAGTTGAGATATATCTGATCACAGCGTACAATATCTTGACCTGAGATGCCTGGTGTTAAAATTAAGTTTATATACTTACAAAAAATTAAATAAATGTAACGATCTTATAGCATTGACTACTACCTTCGCTATAAAGTTATTAAAATTTCTAATTCTTTTTATACACCAATTCTGTTTATACATAGAAGTTGAAAACGCAACGATTCATATTGCTCATGAGCCAAAGACTGAAATATAAAGTAACAATATTGTAATTGATATAAGTTTTAAAGGTAAACCTCCAAAGAGCCCTACTCTAGACCATTCAGAATCTATAAAACACAATTCAATATTAAAACACTTGCAAAATATACTTTTATATCTATCAATGTCATTGTCAAAAGAGTCTCCTTTTATGTGTTGTTTTATATTGGAATGTAAATTTCCCTATCGCACTTTTATTATAGCACCTTTTCTATCTCTTCTATAAACGAACTTAAATACTGCTGCTAGACCCAACATCGTTTTTATTTTAATTAAAAATAATCAATATCGTGTTCAAAAACAGAAAACAAGCGCTTTAAATCGATGTTGCAGAAATATTTTATGAAGTGTCTCTACAGTTTAATGCGTTTTTCCTTTATCGCTTTTCGATCAACATCAACAACCCAAAAAACCCGGCCCGGCTGGTGACGCTCTAGCGATGCATTCTGCTCCATCTACCAATTAGCGGACCGAAAATTGCTCCCGTTTGTTGAGATTACCGGCCTATTTTGGCGATGACATTAGGTTTTCGAACATCAACCCGTCCTACCATGTGGGGAAACTGCAGGCGAAAAACCGTTCCAACCGATGCAACCGGTTGCGCACCGGGTCCTAACACGGACGGGTCGAACGAGTTGATAACACGCTCGATTTCAGCAAACAAAACAATCGAGTTTCAATATTGCCACCCCGGCTGCCGTTGCTTCCCTTAGCCGGGATGGGCCCGAGCCCGGGAAAATTTGGCTCAGCATCACCAGCATCGGCTCCGCACGTTGAATATATCATAAACTAAATCAATTTTACGCCCGACTGAGTGTGTCCCCCTGGTCCTTTTTATTGAGTCATGCGCTCGCCTGCTACCAACGGGGAACTGTAAAATGCATTTTCATTCCAGTGGATGCAGGAGGAAGGATGTGAGGGTACTGGCGACTAGGGGAGACTGTTTGGAATCGCAACTCTTGTCCCATTCCCGGCGATGGTACGGCTCAAACAAATGGGCTGTGCGGGAACGTGGGCTTGTTGTTTGAGTTTCTTGGGCTCGGTGCGTCCCACAACCTATGGGCAGGATACGGTTTGCGAGTTGTGAGGAACCTGGTGGAATATCTCGTCTGGACATGGGTGGCCTGGTTCCTGAGTTCCTGAGCAGTTTCATGGTCCAGTGCGCTAGATCCAATCGAAAAAAGGGAAGGATTTAAAGCGTTATGCTTTCAACAACTCTTGCTGGGTTTTGTCATTAGATGACGCATAGGAGGATGACTTTAGAGGAGCTATAAAATTGTGAACATCAAACTGTAATTAAACGGAAATAAACAATGGAAGAAAATAAAACCTGTATGGTTAGTACATTGAATATTATTTTAGTTTACTTAGCCTAGCTTCAATTTATTGTAGTTCAGTAATTATTATTGGTATCTTACTTCTCGTTGAAAAGATTTTATAGCAAATTCAACAAACAACAGCCATTGCAGCAGTTATCAGAATTCTCCCCCAGTTTACGAAGAGAAAGAATGATTTATACAATTCTAGTATACTCCTCTCAATAAGCAAACCTTCCATTCTCAAGCTCACCAGTTTATCAGGACCCAACTAATCTTAATATTGAACCTCAGCAAACCATCTCCCAGAGCTTTCGCAAGTCCCAAAATACAACTCAACCTGGTACGAACGCCCGTAACCTAATATCGGCTAAGTAGAGTGGAAAATAAAAACGAATGATCAATTTATTTCCCGTCCCATCGTACCAACCCAACGGCATTAGGCTCCAGCAAGCAACCCAACTGTACTCTCACCGAGCAGCCCCAAAATAGTACCTTCGGCAGTAGCCCACAAAAAGGGTGCAGTCCAGTCTATTGGGCCGGCGATCAACGATTTGTTTTTTCTTGCTTCCTTTTTTCCCCCCATTCAATCGAATCAACGCTACCGGAAAACTGCACCGCACTGCAAGAAGATACCTAGGCTAAGGGCAAAAGGAAAAATAAACACTCTCCAACGGCAGTACAGTTTCTGTCTGGGGAGTCCGGCTTTTTTCGTCTATTATCGTAAGCGATTTCACAATATCACTACAATCAATTTCTATCTTGCCACGGTATACCGGTACGACACCGGCGAACGTACAAAACCCCTGGCAAAAGAAAATTCTACACTCACTGGGGAAGTCAAATTGTTTTGATTTCATCACATCAATGAATTAAATATGGAGTAAAGCGCCGATAGTTGCATGAGCCGCCCAACCGATTGGGGATAAGAATTTCCCAAAGAATTTTCCCAAAGGGCTAGGGAGAGGGGGGGAGAGAGAGAGAGTGGAAAATCAATTCAAATAAAATATGCAACATTATTCGAGCGACAATGATGTAGAGGTGCACTATCCCTATATGAAACGATTTCTTCACAGTCACAGTGATTGCACGGCATGAGTCGTCGCTTCAATCGATTCGATTCAATGAAGTAGTGATCCCTGTGCTTCGTAACAACAAAGCAAAAAAAAAAAAGATCGATGGGACGATGGGACGAGCGCACGTGAAGCGCGTTTGAAGATGTTTATCAGCAGCGTAGAACTTTTGCCAGGGCTGAGTTTCAATCGTCCGAGAAGAAGTTTCGAAAACCAGGTCACATTTCACTGGTACCGGCAGATTGTCACAGCCAATTGAGGTGATGTGCAGCGTGACGTGTTGCAGGATGTGAGGGCAATTCTTTCGAGTGCGAGAAAGATGTTGCTTGCGATACGATCACACAAGCAGCACTTGAGCGATTGTATTGTAACGAGACAGACAGGCAAGCAGCAAGCACTACTACGCATCTGTTACAATTGTCTAGTACTGTGTTACCTTCACACAGGATGATTGCGGAATGGGTTTTTGCGTTGCAACAAAGAGCAAACAACAGATGCATCAGGGATCAACGGAAGCAATTGTTTCTTTTACTTTAGGAAGATAAGAGATATATTGGTTGCCTTGAAGAAGTTGGAAAATCCTTAAAGAATGGCACATTTTTTAACACTGTTTTTTAGTATCTTGTGATATAAGTTGTAAGTGAAAGGTAAACTCAACAGGCAAATCATTTTAAAGACTTCCAACTTTGAGGTCGGCAGGTGAGTAAATAGTAGCTGCAGTAAGGCTACGAGTGAACAACACTCCTCGGTCTGGGTTCGAATCTCAACTGTATGTAGCTGCGATATTAAATCAGGGGTTTTGTTAGATGTACTTAAGAGACTTTTCAACTGTGTTCACATGACTTAGACTTCTTAAGCTTCTTCTTTTTTCTAATAATTTCCTTAAATTTTCAATGTTTTAATGTTGTGACAAATTTGGAGCAAAGAATTCAAAGGCCCTGCCTTCGTACTCAAACTTCAAGCTATGATTTAAGGGCGCACCACAAGATTTTTTATTGGGTCATTCGAGAAAAAAAATGAAGAATCCACAAGGAATCATCAAAAAAACGTCACAAAACCATGCCATTTAAAAAGGACAAAATTCACTCTACCACAAGCACCCATTCCGGACTCTCGCTCGACTTAAACCCTCAGACCTAAAAATAGTCCATTCAACTGCAATCTCGCCTACAACCATATAATTTTAATTTGAGTCTCCCACCCCTAAAACACAGGACACTGCACCATGCGGACAAAACTCTATCGATTTTTACAACAGCAGCTATTTGCTGGGCACTGTACTGATGTCATATCATTTTTTTCTGCACCAAGGAAACACTTAACACCTTGTCCTGTGACTTCCTTTTCGCGACTTCCCGGCCGGGACGAAACAAAGCAGCAATAAAAAACAGCAATCCACATTGGTCTGCCCCTATACTATATCGGTCCGAAAAAACAACCCAGCGAGATAGAACAGCACTTTATTGTCCTCTTTGGGGCTTTCTGCGTTGACCGACATTTTCGGTTTCGCTGCCCTGCGGGGTTTGAGCATGACATAAAATATGCAAATTTTCGTCATTGACATTCCATTCCATTGGTTGGGATAACCACAACAAGCAGCACGAGCTGTTCGATCGGGTTTGCTCAGTTCCTGCATCAGAATTCAGGAAGGATTAATCACTCACCTTTTTTTTTTTGGTTTCTTTCGAGGTCTAACATCTTCCCTTCGCTGGTCGATTGTTTTATGCCACATCGGTATCATAAACCGTCCCGATTCCCCAATCACCACTGCCACCCAGACTAATTATCGTCTTCATTATCAAAATATTTGCTTCCCGAAACCATCGAAAAGAACATCACCCTAAAGACGGACCCAAAGTCGTCTCGCAACGGAGTAAAGGAAAGTTTAGATTCGAGGTCGCGCCGAAGTTGCATATTCCATAAAGTGATAAAAAATTCAAATCAATCACCACAATCGAGTCCGGCCGCGAGAGTTTCGGGATGAGAAACGCTAGAGTTCCGAATCGATTGGGGAGATTTGTTGCGTTGTTTTTGTTTAATTACCACCATCGCCAAGGCACCAATGGCCTGTTTTCTTTTTCTGGATTTAATGGTCCATTGTTCCAAAACTGTTCCCGTATCCCGCATATCCTTTTTCGGGCTTGCCGTTCCCGGGATCTCTACGGGTGATCCCGAGCCCTGACGAAAATGAGTCTCGTAAAGGGAGAGAAAAAAAGACTCCTAGACTGTAACAGTTTCCATCTTCAAAGTGTGGCATTTCGGTCCTACCTGGAACTCGCAGGCATCATCGCCAAGGATGGTTTGCCGGTTGCTATCCTTGCGTTTCCCGCGTCCTCTAGACAAGGATGCAGTGATGTGTGCTCTGAACTCTGAAAATGAATTAGGTCCGATTTTTCGTGATGTTTCAAGAGTTTTTTTGTGATTTCGTAGAAACTGCCTTCGTACGAATTGCGAAGGAACGGAACAAAGCGGAACGGGCCAAAAATTATGAACCTCTCGTCTAACTCCGTATGTCCATCTTCCTTTCTTGTGATATTTCCCCTTCTCTAATGCAACTGATGCACTTTGCAGATGGAAGATGCGAGAGCCTGCGGGAACGAGAGCGCGAAAGAGAGCGAGAGTGAATTCCCCCCTGTTTTGCTTCGGGATGAATTTCTCTTTCGTGTGCGCGGGATGAACACACGCAGCGTTCGGCTTCTCTCGCATGAACACAACCAGAATTCTAGAGAGAGTGAACAAGCGAGATAGAGAGAGAGAGAGCGAGCCGAGATAAAATAATGGGAAGAAATAGAAGCAAATGGTCAAAATTCCGAAAAGCCGTGAGGCATTCACGCACGAATGTTACTTTTCCGATCGACGTTCACCGGTACATTCATTCGTTAACCAACTCTGATCGGGTGCGGACGTGCGTTCGTTTGTTGCGCTCCGCCTTAAAGCTAATTCCGCTTTATCATAAACGAGAAAACCAAAACGTTACTGAAACTAGGAATAGAATAGAAATTCTAAAGAACATTCTGCCAGGCGTGTTTCGTGACTGTGTATATTAAAACAACCGTGCTAGCAAAGCAGTGAAAAAGCTTGCGTTTGTGTGAGACCCAGAAGAAAACATAACACACGCGCAATTACGCAAGGAAAGAAGGCAGAACCTACACTCTTCTCGGTTCACACAGAACATTCTGCGCTCGTGTACTATCAACCGCCCCCGGGTGTGTGTGTGTGTGGTGAGAATCGTGCAAAACCAACCAAGCAATGCTGTGAAGCGTTGCCAGACCGTGCTCCGGATTCGTGTGTGCGTACTGTCGGTGAAAACGTACGACGGGGGAAATCGAATCCTTTTTGGCAGAAAGAAAAAAAAGAAACGAAAAAGGAAACCCACCCCGGAAAGTCCATAATGAAGAAAGCGTGTTGCGGGAAGTGATGCGAATTGTGTTGTGGTGGTGGTGGTCTTGGCCGTGTCGCGTGTGATAGCCGATTGTTGGAGCAGTGGAAAACCCGGCGGTGGCGCGCTGGTGGTTTACCGGTGCACAAACCATGATGCTGTCCGTGCTGGTGGCGTCCTTTCACACACCGACGAGAAAAGCAGAAGCAGCAGCAGCAGCAGCAGTTAAGCGTTCCGTACTGAGGAAAAGTTTCTAAGGCACCTCTGGGCGTCCTTTCGTGGTTTTCGTTTTTTTGTTTTGTTTTATTCGAAATTTTTCGGTTCTGCGTTCGGTTTCAACATTTTCCCGTGTTTCTTGCGCGTGTTCCTGTGTGCGTACGCGTGTGTGTGTGTTTGTGTATGTATGTATACGGGTGTGTTGTTGGTGTGCATATGTGCCTCGCCCACCTCGGAAGCAAACCGTGGCCGTGTTTCGCAGAAAAAGTTTTGACCAGTCCGTAATTCGTGCTATTTTCAAAATAAGAGGGCCGACGACACAAATAAAAGCAGCTGTGTGTGTTTTGTGTGCACGTGTGTGCGTGTGTGAATATTCCCGTGGCAACGGCCATAGCGTATAGAAATCGTAGAAAGTGAGTGTGTATAGCAAGAGAGAAGGTCCCTTTTTTTGGTGGACCACCAAAGTCACACAGTAATGATGCAGTTCCTGAAGTTGGTAGTGTTGTTGGTGGCGTTGGTCACCGTGACTGTGGCCCGTTCGAGCCTGATGAACCGTATGGATGTGGCCCCGCGTGGCTGCAAGTGGCAGCGTGTGTTGGACGAGACGGGCGAAGAGGAGGCACCGGCCACCGTGACCACGGTACTGTCCTGCAAGCTGAAAACGATCGGCGGTACGGACACGCTGATGCGGAATCTGTCCTCGTACCAGATCGAGCGCATCAATTCGTTGCGGCTCGAGTGCAGCGACATCCTGTTCTTCGAAAGTTCGCTCGAAGCGAACCAACATTCCGGCGCGTTTCTCGGATCGCTGCGCCGGCTCCGGGACCTGAAGATTGAGTACTGCAAGATCAAGTACGTGCCTTCGATGGTGCTGGCGACACTACGTGACCTCCGGTCGTTGTCCCTCCGCACGCACAACACCGACTGGTCGGCGATGAACCTCGAGTTCCACCCGGAAAGCTTCCGGGGACTGACGGAGCTCAAGCGGCTCGACCTGGCCGACAACAACATCTGGAGCCTGCCGACGGACGTGTTCTGTCCGCTGTTTTCCCTGCGCCATCTCAACCTTACCCGCAACCGGCTGACGGATGTGTCACAGCTTGGGTTCTCCGACTGGGGCAACGGGCCAACCGCACCCGGGAAGGCATGTAACACGGGGTTGGAAGTGTTGGATCTGTCGCACAACGATCTGCTCGCCCTACCCGACAATGGACTGTCCTCGCTCCGGTCGCTCAGTGTGCTTATGCTGCAGGACAACCTGCTGACCGCACTTGCCGACCGGTCTTTCGTTGGGCTCGGTTCGCTTAAAGTGCTCAACATGTCCAGCAACAAACTGGTGGCGTTGCCACCGGAAACGTTCCAATCGACGCGCGAACTGCGACAGATCTATTTGCAGAACAACTCCCTGTCGGTGCTTGCACCGGGAATGCTCGAAGGTCTCGACCGGCTAGAGATCCTGGACCTTTCCTACAACGAGCTAACGTCCGAGTGGGTCAAACGGAACACGTTTGCCGGCATGAAGCGGCTCGTGGTGCTGGAGATTGCCCATAACGCGCTCACCAAGATTGACCGGCACGTATTCCGAGAGCTCTACAGTCTGCAGATTCTAAACCTGGAAGCGAATCAGATTGAATCGATTGCGGACAATGCGTTTAGCGATCTGAAGAATCTGGTCGCGCTGACACTGTCCCACAACCGGCTAAAGCGTATCGAGCAGCATCACTTTTCGGAGCTTTACGTGCTGAACCAGCTGTATATCGAGTCGAACATGATTGAATCGATGCACGGCCGGGCGCTGGAGAATCTTACCAACCTGAACGATCTGAACCTGAACGACAACCGGCTGACGGAGATTCCGGAAGGGTTGGGCAAGCTGCGGTTCCTGAAATCGCTCGACCTGGGCAAGAACCGTATCAGTGCGGTTAGCAACGCTTCGTTCGAGGGTCTTGAGCAGCTGCTCGGTTTGCGGCTGGTGGAGAACCGCATTACGAACATCTCTCGCGATGCGTTCGTGACGTTATCATCTCTTCACGTGCTTAACCTCGCATCGAACCAAATCCGTCACATCGATCAGTCGGCGTTCAGTTCCAACCCAACTATTCGTGCGATTCGTTTGGATAACAATGATCTGGAAGATATTAGTGGTGTGTTTACGTCGTTACCGGCCCTAGTGTTCCTGAACGTTTCCGACAACCAGATCCGTCTGTTCGATTACTCCCATTTCCCGGTGTCGCTCGAGTGGCTCGATATGCATCAGAACAATATTACCGAGCTTGGTAACTATTACGACCTAAACAATCTGCAGATTAAGATGCTGGATGTGTCCTTCAATCGGTTAACGTCGGTCGATGCGAAATGCATCCCGGACAGCATCGAGACACTCTTCCTGAACAACAACGCACTGGAGGAGGTGGCTGCCGGTACGTTCCTCTCGAAACGCTCGCTGGAGAAAGTGGTCCTGTATGGGAACTACCTGCGAAAGCTGGAAATCGGAGCTCTGGCTCTAACCCGCGTTGCCGATGACCGTGAAGTGCCCGCCTTCTACCTGGGCGATAACCCAATCCACTGCGACTGTACGATGGAGTGGCTGCAGGGCATCAACAAACTGGCCCATCTCCGGCAGCATCCGCGCGTTATGGATCTGGACACGGTGCTGTGCACGATGGAGCACGAACGTGGGGCAAGCATCCGTCCGCTTATGGACCTTCGACCGCACGATTTCCTGTGCCGGTACGAGACGCACTGTTTCGCCACATGTCACTGCTGCGAGTTTGATGCGTGCGATTGCAAGATGACGTGTCCGGACCGGTGCAGCTGTTACCACGATCACACGTGGAAGGCGAACATTGTCGACTGTGGCAGTGCCGACTACACCGAGGTGCCGGAACACATCCCAATGGATGCGTCCACCATCTATCTGGATGGAAACGAGCTTCGGCAGCTTGCCAGCCACCAGTTTATTGGGAAGAAAAAGCTGGAAGTGTTGTATCTGAACGGTAGCAACATCCGGGACGTACACAACCGCACGTTCAACGGGATTCCGAGCCTACGGGTGCTCCATCTCGAGAACAACTACATCAACGAGCTGCGCGGCTTTGAGTTCGATCAGCTGACGAACCTGAACGAGCTGTACCTGGACCACAATGCGATCGCGTTTGTCGGTGAGCGTACGTTCGAGAGTTTGCGGTTTCTGGAGGTGATTAACCTGAGCGATAACCGCATCAGTGAGTTCCGGCCGTGGCAAGCGTTTGCGGCGGCCAGTGAGACCGGTTCGCTGGCCCGCGTGTCCTTGGATGGGAATCGGTGGCGGTGTGATTGTGAGTCCTTGCGACGGTTGCAGCGATGGATTCGTGGTGTCAGTGGGAACTTCGATCTGCAGCGAATGATCTGTGCTGACAGTCGAGTTGTTGCCGATGCCATTGCGTCCTGCGATAGCCGGCAACCGGGAACGTTCGGTGGAGATCTCGGTGCGGGTGAGGTTGATGGTGAAGGCCCGCCGGCTGTCCATCGGACGGTTCTGCTCGGGCATGGACTGATTGGCGGAGGTTACGTTCCTCTGCTGGCGGCAATCCTCGTTGCCATCATCGGTACGGCGCTGATTGTGGCGCTGGCCTGTGTCTTCCGGCAGGATGTGAGACTGTGGGCACATGCACGTTACGGTGTCCGGTTGGTGAAAGATCCGATTATCGTCGGTGCTGGTAGGAAGGAGGCGGACTCGGACCGTCTGTACGATTGCTATATGGTGCACAGTGTCCACGATAGCGATTTCGTCGGCCGACTACTAGGTGCCGAGCTTCAACTGCACGGATATTCCGTGTGTCTTCATCATCGGGATGTCCATCCGGGTGCGTTCCTTGCCGACTCGCTGCAGGGTGCGGCTGATGCAGCCCGCAAACTCCTGCTCGTCGTCTCGATGAACTTCCTGCAAACCGAATGGTCTCAGCCACAGTTCCGTGTGGCACTACAGTCGGTGATTGAGAGCATTCGGCCCGCCCATCGACGTCACAAGATCGTGCTGGTGCTTACCGCCCCCGTGGAGATTGTGTCGATGGACCCAATCATGCATCTGCTGATCCGCACCTGCACTGTGGCATGCTGGGGCGAGAGCAAGTTCTGGGACAAACTGCGGTATGCGCTACCGGACGTGCCGAAGGACCGAGTACCAACCAAGCTCGGTGACATCACCCGCAGTCCGGCGAATCTGCGCTACACGCCCGCCCCGACGTCACTGGAGCAGTGGTGCAAGATCAGCCCGAGCGAAGGAGGCAACGGAGGAATCGTACCACCTGGTGGGCCCGTCCCAGTGCCGGTTGCCATCCCGCAGAGCACTCCATCCCAAAGCACCTGCAACACGGAGGACGAATCGTCGTCGTCCGCATCCTCGCAACACTACGAGGCTCCGATGAGTCAGCACTACAACATGAGCCGATCCAGTGCCTCGCTTGGTCACGTGTACTCCACGATACCGGAGACGCCCCAGATGGGGCGCAACGGAAGAGCTTATTTCGTGTAAATTTCTGCGGTAGAGAGGTCTTCTTTACTTTTGTCTACGTTTTTAATGTGTTTCCTCGTTCTCCAAAAAAATGAAGAAATCGTGCGTTTGTACATAATTACTATTACATAATGAAAGCTAGAACTTATAGGCGCATATTACGATACGAACGGTTACGACACAAAACATTACACTTCATATTAGTCAACTCACACACACATACACGCTATTACAAAGGCAGAGTCAATTTTGTTGATTTTTAGTTTTTAACTTAATGTAATGCGAATTAGGATTAGTAGCGCGTCGTACACTCGCCCTTAAAACGTTAACGATGATCTCTTTGGCCAGGCAGAACAGAGAGCTGTGTTTATTTCTGTTCTTTTTTGGTGGTGCGACTTTGGTGCGAGTTGGTCAAAGGGACTTCTGGTGTAATTCTTCCCGAGAGCTAGGCTAATGTTACTCATTTAATTCCGCGCCATTCCTGGATCTTATTTGCCAAATATATTTCAATGTATTTTAATGGGCGGACAATGTAAGGGGAGACAAAAAACCACACACGGACCAGGGAGAGAGAGAGAGGCGGAGATGTGTCGTACTTGTGTACTGTGAGAGGATTATATAGGACTAAATATATATATACACATACATAAATGACTTAAATGATGATCGTGATACTAGTTTTTACATGGCCTTCCATCGGTGCGCTCCTTCAGTGCTCGTGCTATAAGGAGCGCTGACTTAAACACTCGGAACACTCACATACAAAACAACGTACATTCGTATAAGCACAACCGCCTAACGTTTAAGTAAATAAGAAATGTATAATTGTACTTTATTGTGTCCCACCTAACACCCACGGCGTGGAGGTGAGGTGTGTGAGTCTGTGGTGTGTTGTATCATGACAGGAGTGCTCGTCTAACTAATGTGTAACGAGAGGAAGAAAGGTTCTAAGGTTTTTGCCGTTTCACAACATCCACCCGTTTACGTTTATCCACTCTGTTTCTGACAATTGTACTCCTTACCCCCACGGGGGTTTTGCGTCATTACACGTGTTCGTTGGATATGGTGTGGTCAGTCATCGTAAGGCTGGGAAAAGTTAAGGGAAAGTAGTAATGATGAGCGTCTATTAGCTTCACATTAGAAGCAAAGAAGCTGGTGCCATTTTGGAGCGGAGAAAAGCAAATTAAACTCCCCACACACACACACACACGCGTAAACAGAACTGACCAATTTGAAGAAAAAAGTTAAGAAGAAAACAAAAGTAAACAGAGTCTGAAAGAGAGCTGGAAAACATTTATTGCCATAGCGGAGAGACAAGTGCAAAGAATTACAGGAAAACAAACTTAATGTAAATTAACAAGTTACCGACCGAATGGAGTTACAAGTTACAAAAGCACAAAGCGCGAGAAGAAAACGGAAAGACAAAATTATATAATTTACCACCACTATCAACACACCACCACCCCAAGGGCAGAAGAAAATTAGATACACGCCACCCACAAACAATGGCACAAATGTTGGTTGTGTGGTGCCGCATTGACACACGTGAAAAGGAAATGGTGAAAAACTCCAAAAACCACACAAATAGAGACAGAAAGAACGAAAGGCCTGTTTCCCGTGCAAAGAAAGGCATCAAGAATACAAAACTCGCTCCAATTTGTACATTTCGACTAGAAGATAATAATTTATTACAAAACAAGCGCGATGAATGAGCGAGCGAGCGATCGAGAAGATACAACAAAAAAACGATGCACAAAACAGAAGAAAACGTAAACCGCGTTTGAAGGGAGATAAATAGAGAAGCAAAAAACGAAACCTGTTAGATAGAACGGAGGTGAAGAAATATTAAAGAAAAAAAAACTGTGGAGAAGTTAATAACAATGCGAAACAAACACACAACTACACAAATTATTGTGTCCCACCTAACACCCGCTGCGTGGAGGTGAGGTGTGTGAGTCTGTGGTGTGTTGTATCTGACAGGAGTGCTCGTCTAACTAATGTGTAACGAGAGGAAGAAAGGTTCTAAGGTTTTTGCCGTTTCACAACATCAACCGTTTACGTTTGTCCAATCTGTTTCTGACAATTGTACTCCTAACCCCCCGGGGTTTTTGCGTCATTACATGTGTTCGTTGGATATGGTGTGGTCAGTCGTCGTAAGGCTGGGAAAAGTTAAGGGAAAGTAGTAATGATGAGCGTCTATTAGCTTCACATTAGAAGCAAAGAAGCTGGTGCCATTTTGGAGCGGAGAAAAGCAAATTAAACTCCCCACACACACACACACACGCGTAAACAGAACTGACCAATTTGAAGAAAAAAGTTAAGAAGAAAACAAAAGTAAACAGAGTCTGAAAGAGAGCTGGAAAACATTTATTGCCATAGCGGAGAGACAAGTGCAAAGAATTACAGGAAAACAAACTTAATGTAAATTAACAAGTTACCGACCGAATGGAGTTACAAGTTACAAAAGCACAAAGCGCGAGAAGAAAACGGAAAGACAAAATTATATAATTTACCACCACTATCAACACACCACCACCCCAAGGGCAGAAGAAAATTAGATACACGCCACCCACAAACAATGGCACAAACGTTGGTTGTGGTGCCGCATTGACACACGTAGAAAGGAAATGGTGAAAAACTCCCAAAACCACACAAATAGAAACAGAAAGAACGAAAGGCCTGTTCCCCGTGCAAAGAAAGGCATCAAGAATACAAAACTCGCTCTAATTTGTACATTTCGACTAGAAGATAATAATTTATTACAAAACAAGCGCGATGAATGAGCGAGCGAGCGATCGAGAAGATACAACAAAAAAACGATGCACAAAACAGAACAAAACGTAAACCGTTTGAAGGGAGATAAATAGAGAAGCAAAAAACGAAACCTGTTAGATAGAACGGAGGTGAAGAAATATTAAAGAAAAAAAAACTGTGGAGAAGTTAATAACAATGCGAAACAAACACACAACTACACAAACACAACACTAAACAGAGCAGAATCGAATGAAATACAATTTTGAATTCACGAAAAATGAAGCATAATTTCAGTGTTTGATTTGTTTTTTTTTTTAATGTTTAGTACTCGGCTTCTCCTTCTTGCGTTTGGGAATGGGGTGTGTGTATCGCAAACCGACCAACCATCCAAGCACAGTGATTAAGGGCGGTCGGTTGCGTCCATGGGGTCCATTCCATCCGAAAACACTTTTATGTAGAGGACGCTGTGGCTTCGTGCCGAGGCTCTCTGCCGTCTATCCTCCGTTGTCATAGTGGTGATCGGTCGTTCCCTTTTGTCGGCGTTGGTCGAAAGTGGTTCTTCTGGTGGAGGCTCTCTGTTGTGCCCAGCATCACCGTCGTCATCATCATCATCGTCGTCGTCGTCGTGGTCGAACGTAGTCGTCGTCGTGAGGGACGGGTTTTTGGGTCTCGTAAATTATCGGGGGTCTCAGCTTTTGGGTTGGGCGCAAGAGCGAGAGTGGGGCTAGCCGGGGCGCCGAATGTTTTGTTTACTTGCCCTCTGTCCATCATGGTCCATCCTGCTCGCCTCAAACGACCAAACGAAGACGGTTTTTGTAGGCGGCCTACGGCGTGATTGGCGTGCGCTCTCTGCGGTGTACCAATTCTGACCGGGGCCTAGTTTCTTAAATTATCAAGATTTATACCATCCGATTCCGGTGGAGGGCAGAGCGCGCAGTGGTTGCGCCTCCCGGAGTCCCGGGCTGCGATTGTCGGGATTGTGGATACACACCACACACTCCCGTGGGTATGCCTTTATTTATCCAACACACTACTTCTTTTCGGTGCTTGATGTGTTCACCTTTTTCTGTCATCTTCTTTTTGCCAGTTTTTGTTTCCTAGCCCAACGTTTTGTGTGTGTGTGTGTGTGTATGCCGGCCGGGATCTGACCGGCCCAGGGAGATACTGGGACTTGACCTTCGGACGGATTGCAGCGAGAGATCGTGCCGCATCGAAGATGGGCTTTTTTATCTGGGCTATTGGACGACGGTCCGCTGGGAATTAACGCGTTCGGGGGGAGGATGAGGTATTTGGCTTTGGGATCGCGGGTGGCTAGCATTTGCTCAACAAATATGGCCCCATTTTGCCGAGTCTTTGGTGTGCCCGATCTTGTGGGTGAGAATTACTGTTCAAACCTTTCAGCTGAACTCCTTGCAGTGGAGTATTGTTAGTCGGTGTGGTTAACTGGATTTAATTTGGAATGTTATTTTATAATAAGAACGTCTTGTCCAGATTTTAAGACACAGAAAATACAATAAATCTCCAGAATAAGATTTTTTTAACTCAGAATACTAATCCACTAATAGAATTGGAAATAAGGACACAAACGAAATGAAATCGAAAATCATTCACATCAAAATATTGGAAAAACAAGATTCATTGCACAAGGGACTTGGAAGCCACAAAGCGAACGGTGGGAAAGCGCTGAACAAAAGATCAGACATTCAATATTTCTTGCTTAATGTATTCTTTTCGAATTTCTGATATCAAAATCGCTCAAAAGAAAGTTATAAATTTGATTAACCAGAAGTCCTGACGATCCTGACTACTTCGAAGTAGTGTAGGTCGTTAAGAGTCAGTTATCACGTGTTTTCAATATATCTTTTATATTTGCAATATAATTCCTGTTCGTTCTAAGGCTCTCGGAACATTATAGGAAGTAAATTACTTTATTTATCATCTGCGCTAATCCCATCCATTAATCCTTTTGGAACAAAATGAAGTAGTCCGGCTGGTTTTGTTTACACGAGTTGACTACTTTGGATTCCTTTTGCTAGTCTACTTGTACAACTAACCCTAAAAATATCTACATTTTGTGTTTCCTCCCTAATACATCCGCTCTTGGCTCCACCGTATAACGTCTACGAAGACACTCCGACACAGAGCCGACTGACACCACCTTTTTGCTCGATATAACGAGCCACGAAGCTGTGCCGACCAACTGCGGTAGGAAAAGTAAGAAACCTTGCGGAATGCCGGGAACGGTGGAAATGTGAAAATCACGGACATTCGCTCTGGCTCGTTCTTTATGATTATGATCGTTTCTGATCGTGAAATTGATGTTTACTCGTTGATGATGCTGATGAGTAAGAATAACAACATCAAACCCCGCCAGGCCACGGTTGTTGTGCTGTCCGCTTTCCGATCGCGTTTTGTGACCTGGCCACAGGGCACAGGAGGATGAAAAGTGTGGCGACCGGGCGACCACGGCGAGTGTCAGTCTCTAATGCACTTACGAACCCGGGACCGGGACCCGATCTCGCGCCGTGACCACGGGATGAGCAGTGTGCGTTTCCCTTTTACCTCTTTCCGATGGCTTGGGTGTGGAAAACGAGTCGGCCGTGGAAGAAAGCAGAACGAACCAACGAAACGAGCAGGGAGCGCTCTCCATTAGCATTTGTATTCGGGAGAAGCATCGGGTCGCGCCCTAACCTGAGCTCGTTTGGGTGAATGGTGGTGTGTCTTTTTTGTGTTGGTGCTTCTTTCGGAAGGAATTGTTATGCTGAAGACCGCGAAGACGCACCGGTACAACGCAAGGCTGATCATCATCTTCGATTCTGCGACCATATATCGGGCTCCGCGGTCTGCCGTGTTTGGGAAATCTGTTTGCAATAAATCAACCACCGGCGGCGGGGATTTCGGTTTCGGCAGTCGAATCGTCCGGGGGTTTGCCGTAGCTCACAAATTAATTTTTGACAAATCATTTCCCACCGGTGAATACACACTGTCAGGGGGGGGGCGATTGAGAAACGCGGAAGGAAAAGGGTGATTTTTTTTCATCTTGCGGTGGTTGTTGTTGCCGTTTGTTCCGGTTATGTTCCGGGCGGGAATTTCTCAAGACGCTGTTGATGCATACCTTCACGCACGAGATGTGTAGTCAGTGTGGTTTAGGGAGGGTTTTAGGCGTTTAGAGAGCAAAGAGGGAAGTCGTTAAATTTTGGAAATCCACACACACACAGAGCGAACGCGAGGATGAAGTCTTGAAATCTATTAGCTTCATTTCATCTGGGAGGATGATGTGAAAGCGTAATGTAAACATGCGCGCTTACAAATGATGCTAGAAGGGTGCGTAGAAGGGTACAATTGCCTGCAATGAATTAGCAATTCCTACTCCGTTTTTACATGTAGCAGGATTTTAAAATGGTTAAAGAAGTTAAACAGAAGTTCGTAGCACTAGAATCAATTTTTACGCCCTGTAACATTACGCCCTGCTATTAATATGATCATAATGCGTGTTCTGTTTGGAGTTTCTGATGGGTTTTCGTACATCGATAAACGGGAGCATCATTACTTTCCATTAGCACGCCGTAAGCTGACACATTGCTGTCCGAATTCTTTCCAACCGTTCGCAAATCCCTATGGAAATTTTATTTATCTGTCTGTCTGCGTCCCCATACACCCTAAACCTCTGTCGCATCACATAAACAATCGTTTAATAGATATCACTAATAGTTATCGAGAAACAAAAAAAGCACACCAAATCATATCAAACCTATAAGGTTTCCCATTAATGCCCATTATCATCTTCTATGTCCCTCGGACGCTAGTGGACGCTTCACACCATCCATTTGGAATAATTAATTAGTTAATTAATTTCAATGCATCAGCACCTAATTTATTTATCTCGGCCAGTCTCCGGGCACGCAAGGAACGCGCCGCCGGTTGCAGTTCTGCTGCGGTGTGGGCCCACCCATCCACACCCACTTATCCACGGGGTCAGGCATAAATAAATATGCAAAAGCCGCGTTTTCCCGGGGTTCACACTTCCCGTAGGCGGATGCGAACCGATTCAATGTCACATCGGCTGGGCTACCGTGCGGCGGCAGGGCATTGGCAAAAAAAAAGGAAAACTCTGTCCCGGAGCCCATGTCAAGCGCCGGGCAAACGGGGAATAGCACGCTCTCTATAATTTATTGACTTATTTTATCGGAATTTATTCCATTCGATTCCATTCCAGTGCACGGAGTTCGATGGGTTCGATGGATCAGCAAACCACCTACGGGATAAGAGAGAGCGAAAGAACGAGTAGTAGAGAAGCAAATCGCTACACATAAACGGTAGCATAAGTGGGTTTATGCTTAAGCTCGCCTTAAAGTCCGCCGCCGGACGAAGATCAACAAAACGAGCTGGTACGCGATGATGGGCGGCAAGATTTATCAGGTCGCGGACGAACTATGCCGGTTAATGCTGCAAATTGGAAATGAATAAAGTACACCTCATTACGAAGGAAAACAGAAGCATGCTTGGAGCCGTTCGCCGTTTGGTTCCAGATCGTTCACAGCTTCCCGTGCGGTGGGAATCAAAACAGAGCCGATAAAGAGTCGATCTCGTCGCGATACAAGATGAATTCTAATTGAAGATTCACTGACCGATCGGGGCGAACCTACGGGTTTCATGTCCCTGCTGTCCCCAGCGTCTGTCCGTGGAAGACGTTAACACCGTGAATCGCTTTTCATCGAAAGGTGCTTGAAGGGTTGGCCAATTATAATGATAATAATGACAGTGAACGGCAGACCCCGGTGCAGTTGCATTGAAAATCGTGTCCACAGATAATGGTGGTGCGATGCCGCCCCGTGTGTCGCGGGACGCGTTGTGGCAGGGGTTTGCTCGTGTCTGCCCGTGTTTGGCAATCGGCAAAGAAAAATCGGCTCCCGCGCGCTGACTGGTGAATAGCAAATAGTTCGAGATCCATAACGGCCCCACGGGTTACCGCTCGGATTAGCTAATCGTGAACCGTGATCAGCCGGCCCCGATCATCGGACGGAATTGCTTTGGGATGTGTTTTTTTGCTTGTTGTTTGCTTTTGGTTTCATTGGGCAAAATGAATTCTTAGACTGCGAGAGTCGAGTGTTTGAGCACGACGGCGAATGGAATGGAATTTTGAAGCGCTACTATTGGACATGTTTTACCCTAAGGAGGATTGTGCCGAGGTCCATTGTTTTTTCAATCGAGGAAGAGAAAAAAAAAACTTGGACGGCTATGGGAAAATTCATCTAGGGAATAGATTCCATTTTTTTCTTCCACCACCGTGATGATAGAAGTATGATTTGATTGGTAAATGAGAATCGAGGACTTCCAGAATCGAGGAGCTTTAAGACGTACAGATAGAGTCCTCTTAAATGTTGCTAATACTTGCTAAATTGACTCAAGACACTACTGCGTTTTAATCGTTTTTATCAAACCTTTGTAAAGTTGTTAATTAATAAACTAGATGAAGTTAGAGACAGTTTATTTTAAAGAATCACGTCTAAGATAAATCAGAATTGGGTCATCATTTCGATGTTGGCCTCGAACAATTTTAACCTAAAATTTACCGATTCGGACTCGATGTTTGGTAAGCTTCTGTTGAATATGTGTGTCAGGAGCCAATGGTGTCTGTATCATAGAAAAAAGGCTCTGAAATTACCACCTTGAAGTTCCGGATATCCATGTCTAGAGTGAGAGAGAGATCTAGATTGTCTAGAGATCCTTGGAGAAAGTAAATAATAGCTATAAGAGTGGTTCATGCACGTCTTCACCTGCGATGTTAGCCTGATTGCAACAATTCTATAGGTGGCTTTAAGCTAAAGATATATAGTCAAAATCATTCTACTGTTACTACTATATTCTCCAGGAAGAATCATGTTGTGGTGATCAATAGTTTCTGGTTTCAGAATTTGATGTTATCTACAAAAGCATACCACTTTCTTGCAGTACAATGAAGGATGTCTTGTAAACGGAATCTTGTACATGAGACTACCATTTGTAGAAGAAGTTAATGTCAATGACTCTTAGAAAACCTTAGATGAACTTAGTGATGTAGAATGTCGCCATCAATTTCAAATCATTTCTCTATTACTCCAACATTACCTGTAGATGTGCTGTTAGTTTAAGTAAAGCAGAACGAACCAACGAAACGAGCAGGGAGCGCTCTCCATTAGCATTTGTATTCGGGAGAAGCATCGGGTCGCGCCCTAACCTGAGCTCGTTTGGGTGAATGGTGGTGTGTCTTTTTTGTGTTGGTGCTTCTTTCGGAAGGAATTGTTATGCTGAAGACCGCGAAGACGCACCGGTACAACGCAAGGCTGATCATCATCTTCGATTCTGCGACCATATATCGGGCTCCGCGGTCTGCCGTGTTTGGGAAATCTGTTTGCAATAAATCAACCACCGGCGGCGGGGATTTCGGTTTCGGCAGTCGAATCGTCCGGGGGTTTGCCGTAGCTCACAAATTAATTTTTGACAAATCATTTCCCACCGGTGAATACACACTGTCAGGGGGGGGGCGATTGAGAAACGCGGAAGGAAAAGGGTGATTTTTTTTCATCTTGCGGTGGTTGTTGTTGCCGTTTGTTCCGGTTATGTTCCGGGCGGGAATTTCTCAAGACGCTGTTGATGCATACCTTCACGCACGAGATGTGTAGTCAGTGTGGTTTAGGGAGGGTTTTAGACGTTTAGAGAGCAAAGAGGGAAGTCGTTAAATTTTGGAAATCCACACACACACAGAGCGAACGCGAGGATGAAGTCTTGAAATCTATTAGCTTCATTTCATCTGGGAGGATGATGTGAAAGCGTAATGTAAACATGCGCGCTTACAAATGATGCTAGAAGGGTGCGTAGAAGGGTACAATTGCCTGCAATGAATTAGCAATTCCTACTCCGTTTTTACATGTAGCAGGATTTTAAAATGGTTAAAGAAGTTAAACAGAAGTTCGTAGCACTAGAATCAATTTTTACGCCCTATAACATAACGCCCTGCTATTAATATGATCATAATGCGTGTTCTGTTTGGAGTTTCTGATGGGTTTTTCGTACATCGATAAACGGGAGCATCATTACTTTCCATTAGCTCGCCGTAAGCTGACACATTGCTGTCCGAATTCTTTCCAACCGTTCGCAAATCCCTATGGAAATTTTATTTATCTGTCTGTCTGCGTCCCCATACACCCTAAACCTCTGTCGCATCACATAAACAATCGTTTAATAGATATCACTAATAGTTATCGAGAAACAAAAAAAGCACACCAAATCATATCAAACCTATAAGGTTTCCCATTAATGCCCATTATCATCTTCTATGTCCCTCGGACGCTAGTGGACGCTTCACACCATCCATTTGGAATAATTAATTAGTTAATTAGTTTCAATGCATCAGCACCTAATTTATTTATCTCGGCCAGTCTCCCGGGCACGCAAGGAACGCGCCGCCGGTTGCAGTTCTGCTGCGGTGTGGGCCCACCCATCCACACCCACTTATCCACGGGGTCAGGCATAAATAAATATGCAAAAGCCGCGTTTTCCCGGGGTTCACACTTCCCGTAGGCGGATGCGAACCGATTCAATGTCACATCGGCTGGGCTACCGTGCGGCGGCAGGGCATTGGCAAAAAAAAAGGAAAACTCTGTCCCGGAGCCCATGTCAAGCGCCGGGCAAACGGGGAATAGCACGCTCTCTATAATTTATTGACTTATTTTATCGGAATTTATTCCATTCGATTCCATTCCAGAGTGCACGGAGTTCGATGGGTTCGATGGATCAGCAAACCACCTACGGGATAAGAGGGAGCGAAAGAGTGAGAAGAAGCGAACCAAATCGCTATACATAAACGGTAGCATAAGTGGGTTTATGCTTAAGCTCGCCTTAAAGTCCGCCGCCGGACGAAGATCAACAAAACGAGCTGGTACGCGATGATGGGCGGCAAGATTTATCAGGTCGCGGACGAACTATGCCGGTTAATGCTGCAAATTGGAAATGAATAAAGTACACCTCATTACGAAGGAAAACAGAAGCATGCTTGGAACCGTTCGCCGTTTGGTTCCAGATCGTTCACAGCTTCCCGTGCGGTGGGAATCAAAACAGAGCCGATAAAGAGTCGATCTCGTCGCGATACAAGATGAATTCTAATTGAAGATTCACTGACCGATCGGGGCGAGCCTGCGGTTTTCATGTCCCTGCTGTCCCCGGCGTCTGTCCGTGGAAGACGTGGAACACCGCGAATCGCTTTTCATCGAAAGGTGCTTGAAGGGTTGGCCAATTATAATGATAATAATGACAGTGAACGGCAGACCCCGGTGCAGTTGCATTGAAAATCGTGTCCACAGATAATGGTGGTGCGATGCCGCCCCGTGTGTCGCGGGACGCGTTGTGGCAGGGGTTTGCTCGTGTCTGCCCGTGTTTGGCAATCGGCAAAGAAAAATCGGCTCCCGCGCGCTGACTGGTGAATAGCAAATAGTTCGAGATCCATAACGGCCCCACGGGTTACCGCTCGGATTAGCTAATCGTGAACCGTGATCAGCCGGCCCCGATCATCGGACGGAATTGCTTTGGGATGTGTTTTTTTGCTTGTTGTTTGCTTTTGGTTTCATTGGGCAAAATGAATTCTTAGACTGCGAGAGTCGAGTGTTTGAGCACGACGGCGAATGGAATGGAATTTTGAAGCGCTACTATTGGACATGTTTTACCCTAAGGAGGATTGTGCCGAGGTCCATTGTTTTTTCAATCGAGGAAGAGAAAAAAAAACTTGGACGGCTATGGGAAAATTCATCTAGGGAATAGATTCCATTTTTTTCTTCCACCACCGTGATGATAGAAGTATGAGTTGATTGGTAAATGAGAATCGAGGACTTCCAGAATCGAGGAGCTTTAAGACGTACAGATAGAGTCCTCTTAAATGTTGCTAATACTTGCTAAATTGACTCAAGACACTACTGCGTTTTAATCGTTTTTATCAAACCTTTGTAAAGTTGTTAATTAATAAACTAGATGAAGTTAGAGACAGTTTATTTTAAAGAATCACGTCTAAGATAAATCAGAATTGGGTCATCATTTCGATGTTGGCCTCGAACAATTTTAACCTAAAATTTACCGATTCGGACTCGATGTTTGGTAAGCTTCTGTTGAATATGTGTGTCAGGAGCCAATGGTGTCTGTATCATAGAAAAAAGGCTCTGAAATTACCACCTTGAAGTTCCGGATATCCATGTCTAGAGTGAGAGAGAGATCTAGATTGTCTAGAGATCCTTGGAGAAAGTAAATAATAGCTATAAGAGTGGTTCATGCACGTCTTCACCTGCGATGTTAGCCTGATTGCAACAATTCTATAGGTGGCTTTAAGCTAAAGATATATAGTCAAAATCATTCTACTGTTACTACTATATTCTCCAGGAAGAATCATGTTGTGGTGATCAATAGTTTCTGGTTTCAGAATTTGATGTTATCTACAAAAGCATACCACTTTCTTGCAGTACAATGAAGGATGTCTTGTAAACGGAATCTTGTACATGAGACTACCATTTGTAGAAGAAGTTAATGTCAATGACTCTTAGAAAACCTTAGATGAACTTAGTGATGTAGAATGTCGCCATCAATTTCAAATCATTTCTCTATTACTCCAACATTACCTGTAGATGTGCTGTTAGTTTAAGTTGGCCAGGAACGCTTAATAAATCTAAAGTAAATTCCGTCTAAATGTTGATCATAGAATAGGCTCTATCATTCCTCCATTACAGGCTTAATACTTTCCCACATAAAGTCCTTTAGCTTAATCTAATAACATTGACTCAGAAAGCTGCCAATTACCAAAACTCTCCTTCTAGCACGATCAACATACTTCTTGCTCGTGATTCTTTAAAAAACAATTTTGATAAGATAATACTGCCTGCAGCCTCGTAATGTCTCGCAACATATTAACGCGATTCCAGGCCAAATAGACGATAGTACACAAAAACTCTCACAAACAGCACTGATTTACAGTGCCCCAGGCTGCTCAATACAGGCTCCTCTTAACGCCATTACATTAGGGGCGGTTTATTGCGCAATTTCTCAATCCAACGAAAAAAAAAAACAGAACCCTATCGCTTGTGCAAACGGTAACGTTATGCTTAAAGAGAACGTACGCTAACTAGCGCAACAAAACTGCACATTGCGCCAACCTGCTGTTGCTGAACGCGCTGAAACTGAAACTTAATATCATATTTAAGATTTAACTTTATCGACCGAACAAAAAAAATCCGAAAGCTGCGCTCTCGGAGTCTGCCTGTTGTCGCCGTCGTCGTAGTCGTCGACATAACCGTTGTCGTTTAATTTAAGCGCATTACCATGCAATCACGGCTAAACCGTGGCCGACCATGTTCGAGCAGTGTGTTTTTGCTTCCCGTTTTTCTGATACCGAGCGGGGTACGGGTTTCGCGTTTTCTTTCCACTGCATATGCATCACCACCAATGTTGCATCACGCCACGCTCATCTGGGAAACCTTTTTCTCAGCTTGTGTGTTGCTTCTTTTGTGTGCTCTCGCTGTTTTTGAGATTTGGTTTTTACTGGCTCGCTGCCACTGGCTCTACTCTTATACTGCAAATACGCTTCCTTTATGCGAGAAGCTGCAAGCATTACACAGTTGCTGTACACCCCCCCGGACGTCAGTGCATCTAATTTGCATTCAGTCACATTCGGATGCCACCAAAACACGTGCGACGTCGATTTCGTTTTGACTACCGATTCCGAACGAGTTTGGAATGCTGACATTAGGGGAAGCCCTTGGAGAAGGCAATTTCTTTTCGGGATCTTCGATGGTTCGTGGGGGTTTGATGAAATGCGTTTTTTGTTTTCCTCCGTTTGCCTCTTCGTTTCAACACATTCCCACGTGCAGGTGCAGGTTTTTCGAGCGTGAGTTGAGCTTTTCGAGGCTCAACCTCCTGGTGGGGACTTTGTCCGACGGTCAGCGTGAGGTCAGCGCTGGAACCTTGAATTGACAATATTGAGTGAAAACGCGTACACGATGGAAGGAAATGAGTCAATTCGATTGTTCCCATCGACACGCACTCGAACGCGCCCAATGACCGTGAAATCATAAAAAGTAGCGCCCCCATCGAGCAGGGGCACGCAAGATGAAAGATCGCGCTGCCAAGAGGGAAGCGAGCGAAAGTTTCGGACCGAGCCACAGCGGACCGAAAGCGAAGTTCCGCGCACGGTGCGCCGGTTGGACGTCGTCTTTGTGCTGTGGAACGAAAGTAAACGTTTGCGTTTCACAGGTTGTGTGCACAGTACGTGGTGGCATTTCGTTTTTTTTTTGGGGGGGAACGATGGTCGAAAAGGTGTGTCTGAGTAATTCTTGCCGACACAGGAATGTTTGGCAGTGAAATGTTTTAAATGGTACAATTAAAAGCGGCCCGGAAGATGAGCGACATGACGCCTTGGAAGAGGTTGGCCTATCGAACAGTAAGCAAAAGATTAATTATTATTTATTGTTATTTTTGGATTGAAGCTTCTGGCTTTTTCTTTAACAATGTTTTAGTACAGTGCTTGAAGTAACGCTAAGATTATTGTTCCTTAGAAGACTTTGGAAGAAAACTAGCAATTAATGACACTATACTTATGCTGCGCTCTGTAGCAATTTAAAGTATTTTTTGACTAGTTGTTTTACCCACAAACTTGCTCAATAAATTACATATACTTCTAGCCATCTATTACCTCTCGCAGGGATGAAAAATAATGTACTACTTCATGCTCTTTTGAAATCAAAGTCGGTATAAATCACCCGCTGAACTTGATTAAACCACCAGAAACACTAATGCTCCTTTCGATAATCCACAGATTTCTCACACATTCCTGATGGCACCGGCACAGCGATGTATATCACGCGGGCGTGACAATGTCGCACGGACGCCGCCATCCTGCACGTCATGTTTACAAAGCAAACAACCACCCCAAACGTTCAAAAACCACTTAAAGCATGCGACTTTTCCTGCGCACCTTACGCCACGCGAAAAAAGGGGTGAAAATAAACCTCTAAACACTACATTAAGACGAAAAGGAAAACGGCACCGGGCGGTTACCATACGGCAAAGCGTTTGGCGAGCGGAATTTGCGTGAGAGTGGACGGTTTATTGCCTCGCGCGATGCGCTATACTGCTCGGAACTCGGCCGAGAACTTGCGGGAGCTAATTTGTGTGGTATGGAATTCAAACGCGGGACTGAGGTGAAGTTGACGTTGAATTCATTTGATTCATTTACTTATGACGCTAAGGAGACGACGGTGGCGAAAAACAATTTCAAACGTCCGTGTGCCGTGGACCGACAGGCGACCGACCGATGGATTTAAATTCATTTTCGCCTGCGCCTAAATTAATACCATCCGAGCTCCGAATGTTGCGTCGCGCTGATGAGCCGGGCGGAACAACCGAAACAAAACAAAAACGCAACAAAATATCAAGCAGCACACCCGCGCACATACAAGCCAAATATAATAATGAGCGACAAAAAGTAAGGTAAAACCACAGCCGGAATGTGGTGGCGCACAACGTTTCTAGCGACCCATCCAAGAGCGCCTGGGAAAAGTGGCCGTAAATCTTCGCTTAATTTAAAGACTTGAGGTCGCACTTGTTTTGAATAAATTACTGGCACGAAGATGACGTGCTGCTGCTGCAGCACGAGAGGGCGCGATGCGAGTTTGGAGTGAAGTAATAATACAGCCAAAGAGGTAAAGGCTGGCTAAGAACTGCCAGAACGCAACAACGGCTACGAATGTGCGCGCACCGAGTCCGGGTGGATCGCCCCAGGATGGGTGTGATTAATTATAAAATATTTTCATTACCCACATTACGCCACCACCAGAAAGGAAGAAGCTTCATGGCCAAGAAGCTAAGGCTTCGGATAAGCCTTCGCTGCCCGCGCGCACGGACAAAACCTTTTTAACACCGACATTTCCGTAAAATGCGAACTCCCCGAGGTAGACAGCTTTCTGACATTCCGCTGGAAAAGCGGCCGAAGAAGAAAAAAAACACTCAAATCACGCCACCAACCAATGTTATGAAGGTGGAAAAATAAAGTGTTGGAAGAACAGGGAACAAAAAAAGCACGCGAAACAGATTACAACTTAATTGAAAATCGATGAAAAACCGTGGCACTAGCGCATTGCTAAAGGAAAACGAAAAGCTGAATCTATCGAGTTGAGCGCAAAAAAAGGTTCATGATTAATTATTAGTTCGCTCCCTTCAGCGAAACCGAACAACCGGACAAATCGAGCAAATTGAATGATTTCGGGCGAAATTGAAAGCATCTGCAAAAGCTACCCACGAACACACTGAGCCTGCTGACGGAAGCTCTGATTAATGAACAATCTAAGGCTCTTTCTTGGTAGCGTGCGCCCAGTCACCGATTGTTTTTTTTTAAATACCGAAACCCTTCACAAGAATGATTGATTTATTGAGATATAAAACGGGAAAGCAGGTTTTTAGAGAGGTAAGGCCTAGATAACCTCCACGCTCTAGTTTGTTCGAAGATGTAAATGGATTTTGTTTGCAAATCGGGCGAGAAAGATAACGAGACAGGTTAGACAGGTGGGTTTTTTTTAATCGGAAAAGTGATGAATTTTCTTCGGACTGGGTTGGATGGATGTATCTTCTGTTAATTGTGCATTTTATTATAGAGTTCTATCGTTTAGTTATAGGAAATGCTAGAATTATAGATGCAAATCAGACTCAATCCATGAATATTAGCATTGAATGTCGACCCTCAAGGCCTTTTGCATAGATTTAGCGTTGAGATATAATTTATCTGGAACGGAAAATGAACAATTATTTGGCATAAGACCACAAATCACAGTAGCTTAGGTAACAATACACTTAACTAGAATAGATAAGAGACTCAATTAGAATAGGCGCTCGAAGACTGAATCCCCAAGAAAGTTAGTCTCTTAAACTGGAAATGGAAAACAAATCTGTATTGCTGATGAAAACAGAATAGAAGCTAGTCAATAGTTTTCATTATATGTAGTACATATTTCTAGCAAATTTATCTAATGTTCAATCTTTAAAAGAATAATTTTTCATACACTCTTCCTGCTTTAATAGGGCGAGTCATACGAAGTATTTTTAAATCGACTTTCATACTTCTCAATTTTGCTAAATTAATTAAATCTTAACTTTAATTTCGCTCTCCCCCCATTCTGACAACTGTGTCTGTTTACCGACGTAGACAGCGCAAGCAAAAACCGGGAGCAAAACGTCATATCGTAGCACACACACAAAAAAAGAAACGCACGTGCAGTCTGCAAGACTTTTTATTACTTTGTTCACCCATTGGCTCAAGTATTTGCACGAGTTTTGCCTTTCGCCTAAGAAGTTATACGCTTCTTAATTAAAACATAACAACCCGTTCGCCGGTCCCCTGTTGCTCTCCACCAGGGCCAATTTCATACTTTCGTTCTCTCTTTTTCACCCTGTGTGGAGGGATATCAGCAGTCTTGGACCGCTTATCCGCACCAGAATTCCCCAGATTTTGCTTGTTATTTCGCTAGAGAAATAGAAAGAGCGCCGGTAAGCTTCAGGGAACCCTGAAAGTGGAATGAAAATTCACTGGAAAAAGGACACGAACCGAGAGAACCGAGGGATGGCACTCCTGCTGGTTTTTCGATCAAGCCACGCCACGAGAGAAGTTTTGAGATTTATGGTGGCAGGATTCTGGGACCTTGGTCGGGCGAATCGAGTAACGCAACAGGCTGGATTGCTGAATTTCCCTGTGTGTGTGTTTTTTTGTGGAACTCCTTCTGCCGCGTCGAAAATGAGTAATGGCCGGGTGAAGAATATTTCATTCCTGTTCCCTGTTGCGCACCCACCGAAAGAGTTGCCGGAGAATGTGTCAATAAAGGCGATGGAATCTATCCGTCGGTCACCTTTGTCGCATCATTTCCAACGATCTTCAGCGTGACCGAGGGCTTCCTTCCTGCAGCACCAATTACACATCAAACGCAGCCCCAAAAAAACGAATCGTGCCGAAGGTGTGCTAAAACAATGGAAATATTTTTGTGACCGAAAAGACCGTGCCTAACCGTTGAGGTATTGTACCAGACCTCGAGGGATGACTGGTCAGATTTCTTTTTTTTTTTTGTCGCGACTTCGGTTCGAACATACAGACTGAGAGCGAGAGAAAGAATCCAATCTTTTCCACGGTTGACCGCTTCAAATTCACACTTTTCCGGTCACTTGGATTCCGGGAAGTAGCTTGCGCGAAGGTTAGGCCCTACCGGCCGTAAGTGGTTTTTCCCTTGTGAGCAGTTCTTTTATTTGTTGTTGGCCCTTTTTTCTTTATCGCATTTTGCCCATAAATCTTTGAAAGAGGTGAACAACGACAATTAGCTCGTATTTATGAGGTCTTCTTTGTGTGATGCAATGGTACGTGCTGGTGTGCGGGATGTATTAGCATAATGATATCGGTTAGGAAGCGTCCCGATACGTGCTGCACTATACAGATGGGGCTGGTCATACACTTTCATAGTCCACAATAGCTCATATTTAAGTTTTTCTTAAAAATAAGTTAAGTCTTCGGTTTGTCCCCGGCCACACCATAGTGCGGATCAAGAAGCAATTCACGGGGTTACCTGATTTATCGAATAAATTGCACGCATTGCCCATATTTTATGCTTCTCTTCGGTTCGGTGTCATCATTGCAACCATTTACTACCGTCCCCGGCTTCGCTTCGTTTCTACAAGCAAGTACAGCAAAATAAAACATAAATAACGCCTCGATTACCATCCTCGGTTAGATGACGCGCGGGTCCGAAGGGATAACAAATTCCCGAAACGCACTTGAACTTCAACCGAAGATATTAATTTCCATTTTATTGGTGCATTTATTCATCGTCACCGTTTGTCGTCGGGACACCCATTTTAACGATCCTCTCTGGCACACCTTCAAGGTAAGCTGTGGCTCTGCCGGAGGGCCACCCCGATCGCAAAAAAAAAACCCGGGCGATACAGGCACAATCGTCGATCAGGAAGGTGCCCATTTAATCGTGTGCGTGTACGTGTGTGTCCCGGGGCCTGGAAGTCACGCGTGCAAAACGCATCGCATCGGCGAACAAATTGATCGCATTCGTTAAAATCGTTTAAATAAAAGCAAACGCGTCCGGGGGAAGGTGTTGATGATTTATCCCGGCGACCGACTCGAGCTCGTTACTGGCCAGGTCGCCGAGGTGGGATATTCATGGTGATGGTGGTTGCGATGCAACAATGTTCCCAGGCGCTTGTGTTTGCTCCCATGCATACTGCCATGGAGATATGCAAAGCACACACGCGAGAGTGCCGTGGCTAGAGGTAAATCGATTCCGAACGCATCTCGTCGCATCTGCTTCGTTTAGGTTTTGTGCCGAGCACTGCCAAGCTTAGCGAGAGATTGTGATAACAGTTCGTTAAGGAGCCGCTTATGGCGGAGATTATAGTCGTCGACCCGGACATCGGAGTTGGGGGACGGTTTTTGTGCACGGGGATATGCACGCAAATTGGAAGGTTTCGCTCTCCCCGGTGTCCATGTCCGCCTCGGGTTTGATGGAGACCCATCATCATTTCAATCGTCTCGTTTACAACGGTCTAAACCATCACACGACCACCACCGGCAAGGTAAGCTACGACGTCTACAATGTCGCATTCGCAGCAACAACAACAACAAAAAAGGGACGATACGTATATGTGTCCTTCGAGGTTGCATGATGGAGTCGCTTTTCTTTACGCTTCTTCGTTCGTCAACGATAAGAAGGATTTTCTGCCCGGGATTATGTAACGCAAAACCTGGGTGTGCCCGTAGGTTTTTTGTTGTTGTTGCGCCCGAGAATGGATAATCACGTGAGGAATGTGTTCGCAACATTCACCCACTGACACGTGTCAGCGTACTTGCCGAAACCGCACCCGGGCGTATCGACGAGCGGATCCTGGAAAGCATCAAGCTTCAAGTACTTGCTATCGGTGGTGATTATATTTTGATTTCGGTTCCAACCGAAAGCAAACTTCTTAGAAGGTACACCGAACCTAGGCCCAAGCCCAACGGGTTATCCGAATAATCACTCTCGAGGGCGAAGGCGAGGAAAAGAATAATGCTTGTTGGCGGGATCATGACGTCAAGTAGCGTGCAGCGCAACACATCATCATCGTTGGGAGAAATATTTAACAAGAAGTCTAAATATAAGCAAGTAACGATGGTTTATGTCAACTGCGGCTGTTGAAGTTACTTATGAGTGGGGGGGGGGGTAAGCTGCTACTACTGGAGCGATATTCGGATATTCATGAGCCTTCGTAAGCAGCCGTGTTCATGAAGTCACAACGTAGCGTAAACTTTTTTGCACGTGGCCTACAAGAAGGTTGATTGATTTTCTAAGAAATGGTACGCTCTCTTATGGTGCGCCGGTGCAAATCTTAACGAGGTTTGGCTTGTTAGCGTGAGTGTGGTATTGGGAGGAGGTGGTAGGATTTTATCAAATTTCTTACTACTTGGAAGGTGTATAATGCGTGCGTATAGTGTAAGAGCTTAGGTCTAGAGTTTTATTTCCTTTACTTACTACAAACTCTTGTCGTATTCCTAAGCATCTTTGACTTGACTAATAGGCGAATAAAACGTTTAACGTTGAGGCTGAAATTGGGCGTATTGCAGGGTCGTTTAATACCTATTATAGCTACCGATTCAAAGCCTATATACCCTAGACTGCAATATGAGAATAAGACCATATATAGAAATAGATAACTACTCCGAGAAGTTGAAGTATGATCGGATGCTTCGTTTGAGGTCTTTATTGCTCTTTTACTTCAAATATTATGTATGTTGTTGTCCAGCAACATTTGTACTCAGGCTGGGCGTGTATACTATCTGAACAACCATAAGCTATAGAGCAGGCCTATGATAAAAACAAGGAGATAAATCAAGCAGACTTCACTCAAACATTTACTTAAGTAAACCTCATTCACTCACAAAACAAAACAATCCTCAAAAAATAACACGTGTTCAGCCAGATCCGATCGGAAAGCAATATGGATCCCCATTAAAACTGTCAGAAGCTGCCGTATTGCCCGAAAATGCAGCTCGGTGTTGAAAACCCGTGACAAGTGTGTGTCATTTGCGCAATCAACACTCAACCGTCGAACTCCGGCGGCACACACATGGGTAGATAAATGGGTCCGCTGAGAGCCTGACAATGCCGCAAGTTTGACAAGTTTGACAGTAACGCTTGGGCCTATTACTTACGAACCGTGGTAGAAAAATATAAAGCCAGAAAACCAAAACAGATCCATCTCTTGGCTCCGTCTTTTCAGCGCGGGTATTAAGAACGAGAAACACTCGCCGTTGCAAAGATGCGCAAAGCTAGCTAAAATGCAGGCGTCATAAAAATCCGGCCAAATGTCTGCCTCCCGTACTGGCGAAATGGGTGGCCAAGTGTGTAATAATTTCTGATTAATTTATATCTCCCATTTATGGCCACCGGAGAGGAAGCAATAAATTCTAATTCCATCGCCATTCCCTCAAAACAACAGCCTCGTGGTGTACTGGCCGTAGGTATACGGTGTCCTGGGTTTGCTTTTTTTTTTTGTTGACGGTGTTCCAACTGGTCCTTCAGATTTCTTTCTCCATCCGAACTAAAGAAAAGTTCTGCATTACGAGCAAAAAGTGCAAAACCGTGTGCCATTTGAAATTGGTTTAATTTATTCCGATGTGTTTTTGTTGTTGTTCGTTTTCTTGTGGACAGTAAAAGAACCTCCCAATAGGGAGCCATAAATTGATGGAAAAGATTTTCAACTCGGGTAGCATTGGTTGGTGGTGGATGCATTTCTTCAACTGTTTACATGCGCGCGCGCGGGCCCCCTTTTAGAACCAGGATTCCGAATCCACTTAGCTGAGTTCATTGAAGAATTCGTTTTTATACTCCTCCTGCTGCCCTTGAGTCAACACGATGATCTTACGGTTTTGAGGCGGGTTTGCTTATCGACGACCACAAAAAAAGCAACCAGAGCAGTCGCAGGGCGCACACATTCTCTGGTCAATAAGTCATCCAACCGACAACCCCCGGCGGAAGCACTCTCGCGAACAAAAGGGAAAAGGTTTCCGCGAGCCAGCTCGTCTGACATTGATTGATCTTCATGTGTGAGAGCATCCGTGTGTGTGTGTGTGTATGTGCGCGCAAGCATTTGGCATTATGTGTGGTTATGTAAACGAAACCTGGCGGCCAAAATGCGCCCAGAAGCTCTTGAAAAGATTAGACACATCATCGTCATCTTCGTCGTCATCGCTCCGCGTCCAAAGCGTTGGGAAAAGAATGCAATCAATGGAAATCCTTAAAATGCTCGATTGGAGAATTTCGGTCAAGTCTTTTTTTTTTTGGTTGTTCGGTCCTCGTTTGGTCGCCGTCCGTCGTTCTTGCTTAATGCTTGCGTTTGATGCATCAGTAAAATCGGTTTCCTTAGCCCCCCTTAGGTTCTTTCGACTTTGTGTCCATAGAGAAGCATAATTGATTGATGCCGGATAATGGTGTGACTTGAAGAAAAAAGTGATCCAAATCGTTCCATTCTTCGGGAAACCGGGGCAGTTAAATGTGTGAAACGAGCTGAGAAATTTCTTGGTCCTACGTGTTATGATGAAGTCACCGCCGTTATGCACCGTGAATCATAGGACCTAAAAAGAATTCCTCAAAACTTCTGGCGAGACTTCTGGATAAGTTAAGGAGTGTCCAGAAGAAAAAAAACGTATCCTTGTCTTGTTGCTACTGGTCATCTTTCCACCCCGAAGTACAAGGGATAGAATACGGACATTAATTTGCCAAAAAGGGAGGGATAAACAAAACCCCGGGTATCGTAATTGATGGTCCCGAGCAATGCTCCCCGAGGCCAATATTCAATATTTAAATTCAATCAAAAAGGTAAACTTCTTGAAACCGAGAACTCTGGTCAGAGGCCGCAAGAACTGCCGCGGTGGACAAGGGAACGGATATTGGAGTAACTAAGCTTTCTGGGAATATCTTTGTTTAAATATCAAATTTGTTGCAACAGCAGATCTCGGGAGCCTGTCCAGTGTCTTGAGGGTTTTCGCCTTGTCTAAGCAACCGCACGTCTGGGTTACGTTCTTGACCGAACCGTTCTTGACAGGAACGTACGCCTCCTCCGTACGGGACCCGGACGACCGAAGGTAAATCAATTGAAATGTATTTGAATAATGGCAGAAGTCAATTATCTGAACCCTGCTGAATGTAAATCAACTAATCAGTTAGGCTTCCTGGTAGCACCCGGAGCACCTCCGTTTGGCACAAAGGGGGTTGGGCGCGGGATGTACACAGAAGACATAAAATAAATACTTCGCCAGGGGTTTTGCCGAGAGTCCTCCCTCGTCGTCGGGAGGACCTGTGGAGTCTGTGGATGCTGCGGTACACCACCATCGGGTCTGTCAGTTGACTGGTCAGTTTCCCTCCGGGTTGGGCTGTTGAGTATGGGCCGTTGGTCAACCTGACCCCGCTGCCTTGGCCCCTTAATCATATACATGTTGTTCAGTATGTATCGCAGATAAACGTATTGCTTTACTTGCACACGGCGAGCGAACGCTGCAAGCGGCCCCGTACGCCTCTCTGAGGCGTGCGCATAAACTGTCGATATTTATGCTCATGTTGCTGGGACCGAGGGCGCGCATAAGGGATTCCATTTGCCAAGCCCACCCGTTTTTGCACTGCAAACTCGTCTGCATACACACACACACACACACACGCGTCGACTTCCTGTACGGTCGGTTGGAGACGGTCGTCTTCAGCGTCCTTTTGCAACCACAGGCGCACTTGACCCACACGGTCTGGCGAACGAACAAGTGAGGAAGTATAAATGTTTCACAAATAAACACAACCACTATAAATCGTTTGTACAAATATATGAGCATATCGATAAATAAAGCACACATGCTTATGTTGCTGCTGAAGATTGAAGCCCCACCAACGGTTGGATGCCGTTGGATGCCGAATTTCCATACGGAGTGCTTTGTCCCGCTTGTTGTGCCATGAGGGTTGTGATGGCTAAATCAGACACGCCACGGAAGGTTTATGGTCATGGGTTTTACTTTATGAGGCTTCAATCAAGAAATTGGAAATGAAAACATACATTAAATTTGGTGCTTGATTTAGGATAGTCTTGTTTAATTTAATTATTTTTTAAAGGTTTTGATTTGTTTCTTAGTGACTCCGTTTGCTATTCTGCTGACCAGTCTTTCTAGAACAGCACTAGGTAAAGACAGCTTGTCGTCTAGCTTGAGAACTCCCTGAGCTCAGTGGTCGGCAATAGCAGGTTCTTTTGGTCTTATTACTTCTTTCCAATACTTCAGTCGGCTAAGCAATGCGTAGCAGATATAAACATTGGCATAAACAAGAACTTTAGCATTTTACTTAGTCCTATGTCTCAGTTCTCCAGGTAAACTTGTAGTTTGCCTAAGTATCTGTAGAAGGGTCTTCGTGATCGAATGAGTGCTTTTATAATCCCAAACGCTTTGCTCCAAGAAGCTTGCCGACCACTGCCTTGCGACGAAGTTTTGTCCATTTGCCCTTGGAGCGGATAAACCGACGAGTCAAACATCCGACGCCATGCGGATACATCCTGTTGTGGTTCCCTGGAGTTCTCCGGTGCAGAAGAATTGCTGCCAGAATCAGAACAAACATATCGATGAATATGTTTTGACTGGGTGTGTGTGTCTGCATGTGAGTCACCTGAGGAAGGACGCAGGTTTATTTATGTTGCACAGTAAACATGCTCGACAGCGTATGAGCGCACTGGCCACGGGACTACGGCGGTTCTGGTGGTTCGCAATTGAATGGATTCGCTAAACGAACGCATTCCAACCGAACGTGCACCGCACGGATTCCGGGTCGTCGATAACCATTGACCGAAAATGATGATGCTCCAGCTCACTCACTCTCTCGTTGGTGCATGAAGGTACCTTCCGCAGTGCAAAAACAACAAAAAAAAAACCTCTGCACCGTACCCTTACAAATCGGCATCGCTTCCAGGCCCGAGAGCTCTCAATGGATGTCAAACGATTTATGCAAAAAAGAAGGGGGGTTTTTGCTGCAAATCGAATGCAGCAATGCTAAGATAATCACTTGTAATGTAAATTTATTCCGCACCCCTCGTTCCGACTGCGAACGTGCTCCGGATGACCTCGCCCGGGATGGGTACGGTGGAACATAGAACATGTGTACGTACCATCATCATCGATGCAATTCAAACTAACCCATCAATCCTTGCTGCCGCCAGGACAGAGAGCAAACCCATCGGTGCATCGGTCGGCAGCTGGCAGATAACAAACAAAAAATGGTCCCCAGAACGCATCACATTCCGAGGTCAAGTTGTAGTAGTTAGCGCCTCCGGGACGCCTATATCGGTGAGCTTCGGTATTTGCCAAACAAATCATATTACACATACAATGTGCAATTCATTTATGCTAAACATGCAAAGTCATCGCCCTGCCAGAGGACGCCAAGCCAAGCGGAGGACATTTTCGGGAGACACATTGGGCTAGGTCACCGACGGATAGATGGTGCCGATGGGGTGGCGTGTGCTATATTCCCTGTGTTTGACTGTTGTTGATTTGATGGGAACAAAGTGGGATCGTTACAGTTGGACGTTGGTTTTGAAATGGAAGATTTAGGTCGGTTTTTTAGGTGAGATGGTTACAACAATCGATTATAAATTCGTTTTCGGATTCAGAAATTCTGGAACAGGTCAATGGCTCGCCTGGAGGTAGTCAACATGTTCATGTACTTTTTCGGAAGTCAAGACATGTGAATGGATTAGAAATTTTGAAATCCCAGGATTCAAGACAGTCCAGGATACCTTGGGTTTAACAGATCTGAGACGCATGGTTTTACTAGGTTTGGTTGATGAGGACAGTATCCAGATGCATACGGTTTCATGTCGAACAGGTGCATCATCAGGAGACGATTTTTAAACTCATAGTTTCTTGTCTTTTCCAATATCTTAGAGTCTCATAAATTAGAATATGGATTTATGTGTTCTTCTCAACATTACAATATCAGTTATCGTTATTTATAAGCAAGCTAGAAGATAGAGCTTCAGGCAGGGCAGAGGCATAGTATAAGCCCCGAGCTTTCAACGATTTTCTTGTTAGTTAGTTTTGTGGTTTAGGAGGTCACTGAAATTAAGAAGGCCTCGTTCAAGAACATCATGGATATTAGAATATATTATGAATATATTTTTTGGGCCTCTCCTCTAGTGTTCGGAAGTATTTCATGTGTTAGGGGGCCCACAACTTCCATTCTCCTTAGAGCTTACTAGGAGCCTGATGCGTCGCTGACTTCAGATAACCTTAGAAGAGACATTCTTAGACGAGAAGGTACTACGATTCAGGAGACGTAATCATGTTATAATACATGTTACACACTGATTGGTGACGGGTTCTCTAGCTCAGATATTGAACTTTTCTACTCAGAAATGATATCATAATGTAAAATCTTTAGGAATTTAAAAGATTCGTCTCGTAATGACTCATATGTACCTTCATTGGGTTGATCAAAATGGCGTTGAATCAGCCTTGGATGCACCCGTAAGTGGATGATCGCGACTATGCATCAAATTTCCTGAAACCCGGTTGCTGACATGGCCTTGTCAACATGACGCGTTTAACCGTGCGCTGTCCAAGGCCATAAAACCAAACCAGCTGAACGAAAACAAAATCAGAAACCCCTTTGGCCACAAAGGACAAAAATAAAACTACAAAATCGCATCACAATCAGACGCAATTTTCCAACAATCTTCAACGATGTCCAGGGCGATAATCATGGCACCCGTCGTTGACGGAATCACACCCAATCAAATGGCGCGCCTTCCAACTGTCCACCATCCACCAGAAGATTGGATTCCAGACACACACGCACACGCTCATTCGCACATTTGCACCAGGGATGCGGCCGGGAATCCTCATTTATTTCGTTCGCTTGCCACACAGACAAAAAAAAAATGGAAAACCGCGTACCTTTTTCCACGAGAGCGGTACCAGGATTGCAACATCCCTGCATCCACTTTCATTACTACAGCGCGCAACATTCCCGACCGTAATTTGGAACCGTCTTCCTTTGTCGCTGGCTTCGGAGGGTAGACATATTTTATGCAAATGCAATTTCAGCATTATTCACTTTGCCACCGAAATAACGAGCTTCATTCCCATTATCAGACCATTACAGGATTCGCATATTTTATCCAGAAAACTTGAAGGCTCTTAAATCTTTGCATTTGCCTGCTCGTTCGGCAGTCTCAGACGCACACACACACACAGCTTGACGTGACTTCACGTGACTCCATGATGTTGGATGGGAAATTGGTGACAGGTGCCGGAAGACTCTCAACTCCGGTTCGATATTCTGGAGCTTCAGATCTCTCGCCATCTCGCTCCAATTCTGTCGACCGCTCTTGATCAAATATGATACAAAATTAATTAAATTTCCTCGGGTGATTTGTTGGCCGGACACTACCGTTCGACGGATGCCAACTGGTGCCCGGTGGCGCTGTAAGCTAGCCAGTAACTTTTCGTTACCTTTCCGTCAGGCTGGCCCGAATATGGATCCGGATCATGGCTTCTTTCGGTTTCTGTTACATTTTTTTTACCAATACCATGGTGATGTTTTTGTTGTAGAAGTTGCGTAGAATTAGCTCTCGAACAGGAAGGCATCTAAAATATTCTTAATTATTTTCAAATGTGAACAACATGTATCTCAGCTAATCTCAAAGTCACTCTCCCAGAGCACAACCGAATGTCCTCCCATAGTGCTGGTTAGGGTATGGGCCGAAATGGTTGGAACAAAAGAAGCGAGACTACATACAATCAGGAACCGTCCGCATTGTATCCGTGCATGGCCATTTAATTTATCGCCCGGGAGGTTTCCGGCGCGAGCGGCATCAGAAATTGATTCCGAAAAGATCAAAACTGTAATCATGCTGCGATTTAGATTGACCGCAAAACGTGTCACTCAAATCGATTCGACCCGTTCGAACCATCCAACGCACCCTGAAAACGCCATTAGACTCACCCAGTGTGTGTGTGCGTGATAGGTTTATGGGCACTGCCCAGTACGATAGAGCGTTGTGGATCTGGGCGCTGCTTTGGAAAGGAGCAAATAAAACGCCGGAACATCTTTATTATGATCCACTCTAAAATGGTTGCCCCGTATTTTGCAGCTTCAGAGCTTCATTGATGAATGCCTCGGAATCGGATACATAAAATTCGCCTCACCTTACTGACGAGGTTTAGGTGATAAACCTTCTGCTGGTACTGCAACAACCGTACTCCGTACACAAAGTATGCGGGGCGAGCAATCGTAAACCTACGCTCTGATCAAATTCCGGCGAAAAAGAAATATCGAATCTAAACCACGTCCCTCGGCTAGCTCATGGAGCGAAGTGAATTTATGTGCACGTCACCGTGTTGGCATGTGATGTGTTGGTGTAGCCTGTGTGAAGCGATCGGTATTAAAAAGTCATCGCATGGTGTTTTAAAATCACTATAAACTACGGGAATCACTCAATAAACAATGAGCATTTGATTGACTGGGTTTGGGAACGTGAAATGGGAAAGCTGTTGGAATCGGTTGATTCCTAGAGTGGAGCATATAATGCTCGTTCGAACGAACGATTAGGTTAGGTGTTTAAATAGCTCTGTAAATGATGGGATAGGATTTGCTACAAATATTGATATTTCCTGCTTGATTGCGAGTTCAGGAGAAAATACATTTTAAACTGTTTCGGATAAAACTCTCGTCTCTTGCTGTACCATCTGAGGACGAATATCCGGAACGAATATCTACTCAATAGATGTCAAATTAGAGTTACTTTGACAGTTACTCCATTAGAGTTACTCCATCGTTAGCACAAGTTACCGAGAGCTCGTGAGTTTAAAATTCGCTCACTCAGCTCACCTTCCAGGCAACTATTTAACACTAGTCTTGACGCTGTTGACAGAATCATTAACTCCCTTAGCAGAACCAGTTTCAGTTCCTTTAATCTGTTTCGCGCGTGTTTGCAGATTTGGTTCCTTTTTGTTCCTTAATCCAAACAACAAAAGATCATGTCTCCGGGTCCCATTCTTCACCGCACCTGATGTCACTCCTCACCCGATCTCTAGAGCCTTCAGAAAGCCTCGCCAAAGCTCGTTAGTACGTACCATAATTGGGCGATAGAGAGAGAGAGAGAGCGCGAGACTCTGAGGAAGGGCATCCGTCCGAAGGCTTTAACGATGACGCAGTAGAAAAACGCAGTGCCTACATAAACCCTTGCGTTCCGTCCAGTTCGTAGCACGCTCCGCAATCAACGGGCCGAAATCTGAATCCGTCAATCGAGTCAAAATACACACCAATCGGTATTTATATATCTTAATGTGCTCCGACTTAAAGTATGTTTTGGTTACGGCGATCTCTCGCCTCCAGCATTTCGGCACGCTGGTTCCTCTGCCCCGCAAGTTCTAGGCTATGTTCGTGCGTATTGAAGGTTTAAACTTTAGAACACACTCCCGAAAAACCCGCCCCGTTCGTGTCTCAGAAAGGTCCGCCCGACGACGGAAAGGAATGTTTAATGGATTCAAAGAATCAACTTTGCCACTTTGTTGTGTGCGAGGTCAGGCCGCGGTGGACGTTTCGGCGTTACTGAGACGGAGGAGGAAAATTTATCAAAGATCTTCTTCAAAAACTCAAATCTTTCACCGTTCGCGCACAGCCGAAATGAACAAAGTTAGCTCTTGTTGCTTCGGCTTCATTCAACTTGGTGCTAAGCCTCGGGATCGATGGTCCGGCGATGGTTCGTCGCCTGCCAAACATAGGCCTCGTTAGCAGACCGAACGTTTTACTGACATGAAAAATAGAACTTCGCTCTCTCTCTCGCACTAGTCCTCCTCAGGTGCGTGTTCCTCACCGGATGATGGACGGACGCAATGGATGCGTTCGTGATACGCTTGAATCTTGATAAGCGCACAACTCCCCGCTTGGCACTCGCGCGGCCAACTGATGCAAACCATCAGATAGCTTCGGTCGATTCCGATGGATCATCTGAGCCCCGTTCCAGCCGGGCTGGGAGTGCCCAAAAATTATTCAACTAAAGGATTACACCACGCCGGCCAGCTCCGTAATGCCCAGCGTGAGGAATTCTTTCTCCGAAGCGGGTGTTTATCGGCCCCCAAAAACCTTCCAAGTTCTAGTGTGCGTGTGTGTGCTTTGGCGCAAAGCGATTTGTTACCTTACCATACATTACCCAAGGGAATTAGTTGCTGGGCTTCGGGTTGGGGTATTAGTTGCTGTCGTGCGAAAACCCAACTCTCGCAAACAATAATCAGCTTTCATCGTGCAACAAAAGCACATCGTGTACTTTCTCCCTGTCAATCAATCAAAACTTGACCGGGAACTTCCTTATCGCGCCCAGCAAATCATATGCCAAAAATAAAAGACTCGAGAAGTAAAAACAAATGGCAAATCGCCGACCGTAACTGTAACTGTTTGAAGGTATTGCTGCTAAACATATGCTACAAAAGGCCCGCACTATTTGTCATATGTTTCGCCGTTGGGACTTGACGTTTGAAGTTCAAACCGTAGCCACCAAATCACGTCCCGACCATCAATCCGCGGTACGACCACGGTTTAGGAGGCAGTATAAATCATTTAATGGCAACCAATTAATAGCATTAAAAGCCTCTCCCCACTGTGTGCCGAATTCGTCTCTTCTGGTGAGGTCCTCGAATCTCTCGATTCTAGGAAACGCTCATCAAAAGCGGAGCTCGTCGTAAGCGTCATCTCCATGAGAAATTTAAATAACCGCTTTATTCTTTCGCTATCTTGGTGTCCCTCTGGACATCCTGCAAAGCATTGAGCCTCAACATCTTCGGCAGTAACATCCCCAACTCTCTGTATGACAGTACCACAAAACAGATTACCGATTGTTGTTTTTTTGGGGGGTGAAAACGAGTTCTAAATCTGCAAAAACGACGTCCATTGCGCAGTATCGGATCCTGGCTGGCGCGATCATAAATCAACCCGGACCGCGACCTTCACCTGAGAGCCACCTTCGAGCTAAGGCTAGCGATCTTCTCGCACAATACAAACAAACCCAGAAACGCACAGTATGTAACAAACCACAAACATTTGAACCGCATCTAAAGGACCAAAATACATAAATTGATTGGAACTAAATTTTCGAGGACGAACCGATCTCCGAGAGTTGGTTTTGGGGGTGCGCGCTCTTTTTTATGACCCAGACCTTCCAATGGGGACTGAACTTGGGGCGAGCAAAAAGTGATAATGGACCGCCGTTGTGCCCTGCCACTCTCCGGACACGTTCCTCAAGATCAAATGAAACGAAACGGAAACACTCGACAACGAAAAAAAACAAGACCCCGCGAGATCCGCGGTTTGGCCAATTTGTGCGAAATTTTATTTTCTTTACGAGCGCGAAGGTAAAATTGCTTTTTCGGTTGCTGTTTTGTTTTGTTTTGTATGGAGTTTATGTTCCTCCGTACCCAACAAAAAAACAGCTTCATTGCGTTTAAAATGGCCACAGGGTTTTGGGCCGATTGACTGCGCCAGTGCTCGGGCCCTGGGTAAATAAAATTGTACCAGGCTTCTTCCAGAATCCCTTACCTCCAGAAGGAACCGCCATAACCGTAAGGGATGCAGTCGGTCGGTCGGTCGGTGTGTGTGCAATAAATAATGGAGCGGGAGTTGGTGCTCGAATTTAAACATGTTCGCGTTAGGATTTATAATCAATACAATGTGGGGAATATCGTTCGCAGGGCGTTTGTTTTGCGTTGCTTTCCATTTATGCGGGTTATTGCTTTGCTTTATGATAATGAGATTGGTTCTGAGGGTGCTGTGAGGATTTGCATTACCGTCCGGAATGGAGAACTCGGCGAAACAGCATCCTGTGCTGTCCAAATTTATTGATTCAAGTGAAGCAAAACTTAGATTCTTATTATCTGTACTTCCTTCTATACTTCAGTACTTTACAACTATTTTATGCACTTCATATATTTTAGAGATTTCTTGACGAATCTACATCATCCAATAGTCCTCGTTGCTCACTGTGCGTAATGAAAGTTATTCCCTTATCCAGTTTCGCCTGAAATCAGTTAGAAATTGTCTGGAAAAGTTAACAACTACTTCGAGTATAACAAATACCCGATATTCTACAGTTTGTAATGCACATTACCCAACAATCGTTTCCTAGGAATCATGAGCAAACGTTAAACTTCGAAAATCAATCAAAAGGAATCAATATTTAATGAACGACACTCTACCAACACGCTACAAACTTCTGGATCAGTCGGTGTGTGTGTGTGTTTGAACCACTCACTTAGACCACGAAAACCAAACACATGATTCCTTCACGTCCAATTTCTAGTACGTAGCATTGGTTTTCGACGACTCTAAAATTCTATCAAAAGTCAAACCTCCAAACACGAAACCAAACCAAAGTTTCTGTTCGATTTGTCTTACAGCGCAAAGTTTGTCGCATTGCACTTGCCCTAGGTTCGAAACTCGTGGCTCACTAATAATTCATGGCCCCGTCTCGTGTGTGTGGACGTGTGTTGCCAGAACTCCAATTCCTTCGAAGAACACCGATAGACTGTCTCACATTTCAATGCGAAATTCAGTGCCAGATGGAAGCAGCAGCGAGTTTAAACTCATTTTCACCACTTTCCAATTATGTTAAGCCTTCCCTTCCTGGTGCTGGGAATGGCTGAAGTTCCGGCCCATATGATCCTGACGGCGACGATTTAATCTAAATCCCATTTCGAACCGAAAAAGAAGGAATTTGTTTCTTCCTGTGGGCCGGCTTTGTCTGGTGAAGCCGTCCGTGACAGGTTTTTTGTGTTTTGGTGTGCCAAATTCTAGACAACATATTGTCGACCATGCCATATTGAGACAAGCTGTTCGAAGCTGCTGCAGCAGTATCACATTTCCCGCCACATGCCATAATGAGTTACGTTTAAAATTATAGCAAACGTTGATGATGAGTATAAACAATAACTTTTTTTGAACTTCCTAAACACATTTAACGTATCGTGTGACACCAGCTTTGTGTACGAATAAACCTTTCCACGACACGATCGAAGGAGAATTGATTTCTTCAGCATTTGACCTACTATAATCCTTTATGCTGTTCCCAAAAAACAAGTTCCTCCCAAACACCGAACGCCGATAATCCTCCGGGGTTCCAGGAAAAAAGAGATTCGATCACTGACCAGGATTGGGCCGGAGATCGTCATCAAGTAACCGGCGACATATGACAAGGCCTGCAGCTCCAAGTGAGATGGCCTCGAGGGCACGATTAGGGCTGAAGTAAACATTTAATAAAATAAACCATTTTTTCGGGAATATTGAGAATTAGAAGAGAAAGAGAGAGAACAAAACTAGGTTGTGTGGGACGAACAAAAAGCCGTAGGGTTTGAAGGACACACACTGGAACGGGCAGTAACGAGAATCTTTTCAAAAACTCATCTAACGGACATCAGCAGCCCGAGCAACCCTTCGGCCTAAACACTGTTAATTCCTCTTCTTTAGTCCCTTTTTGGATTGCTCTAGCTCTCTAGTCGTACTGGTGCGATCTTTGTTCGAAATTTATGATTTTCCCGATTGTAATCGTTCGACGTGCCTTTGTAACACACTCGTGGACCTGCTCGTTCGTCCGTTTTCAGAACGTTCCATCCCAATTTCCGAAATAAAAAGATCTAATTGATTTAGAATCGCTTGGTCAGAGCCTTAGAGACTTCAGAAATAGGACACAAAAAAGGGTAGCTGCTGTTGTGCGAGATCCCAGGATTGGAGATCACCAGGCAGGTACTCTTCCCAAAACCAAACGCCCAAAACCGTGTCCGTTAATCCATTTTCACCTTCGCAAGAGCGCAAGAACTTTTTCGTGAAAACATATGTCGTACAAGGCTCGTAAAGAACCGCCATCAATATGTTGCCTGATTAAAACCGAAGGGAAGCGAGATCTCCGAGATCGGGTACGGCCGATAAGTTGGCAATAATTTTACAGATCCCGCCGACATCGCCGACCCTCGGTCCCTGGGGTTGATGTGTGCTGTCAAACCGCGACGGTTAACATCAGCTGCGCGACTTCATCTGTTTCCAAGGCC